>RJWK010035074.1:0-22358 GCA_004363435.1 Platanista minor | reverse complement strand
TCTAACTGGTGTGAGGTGATACCTCATTGTAGTTTTGATTTGCATTTCTCTAATAATTACTGATGTTGAGCAGATTTTTATGTGCTTCTTGGCCATCTGTATGTGTTCTTTGGAGAAATGTCTATTTAGGTCTTCTGCCCATTTTTGGATTTGTTTGTTTTTTTTTAATATTGAGCTACGTGAGCTGTTTATATATTTTGGAGATTAATCCTTTATCTGTTGATTCGTTTGCAAATATTTTCTCCCATTCGGAGGGTTGACTTTTCGTCTTGTTTGTGGTTTCCTTTGCTGTGCAAAAGCTTTGAAGTTTCATTAGGTCCCATTTGTTTATTTTTATTTTTATTTCCATTGCTCTAGGAGGTAGATAAAAAAATATCTTGCTGTGATTTATGTCAAAGAGTGTTCTTCCTATGTTTTCCTCTAAGAGTTTTGTAGCGTTTGGTTTTATATTTAGGTCTCTAATCCATTTTGAATTTACTTTTGTGTATCGTGTTAGGGAGTGTTCTAATTTCATTCTTTTACATGTAGCTGTCCAGTTTTCCCAGCACCACTTATTGAAGAGGCTGTCTTTTCTCTATTGTATATCCATGCCTCCTTTGTCATAGATTAGTTGACCATAGGTGCATGGGTTTATCTCTGGGCTTTCTATCTTGTTCCATTGATGTGTGTTTCTGTTTTTGTGCCAGTACCATATTGTCTTGATTACTGTAGCTTTATATTATAGTCTGAAGTCGGGGAGTCTTATTCCTACAGCTCCGTTGTTTTCCCTTAAGACTGCTCTGGCTATTCGGGGTCTTTTGTGTCTCCATACAAATTTGAAAATTTTTTGTTCTAGTTCTGTAAAAAATGCCATTGGTAATTTGATAGGGATTACATTGAATCTGTAGATTGCTTTGGGTAGTACAGCCATTTTCACATTATTGATTCTTCTAATTGATTCTTCTATCATCTTTAATTTCTTTCATCACTGTCTTATAGTTTTCTGCATACAGGTCTTTTGTCTCCCTAGGTAGGTTTATTCCTAGGTATTTTATTCTTTTTGTTGCAGTGGTAAATGGGAGTGTTTCCTTAATTTCTCTTTCATATTTTTCATCATTAGTGTATAGGAACTCAGGAGATTTCTGTGCATTAATTTTGTATCCCGCAACTTTACCAAATTCATTGATTAGCTCTAGTAGTGTTCTCGTGGCATCTTTAGGATTCTCTATGCATAGCATCATGTCATCTGCAAACAGTGACAGTTTTACTTCTTCTTTTCCTATTTGTATTCCCTTTATTTCTTTTTCTTCTCTGATTGCTGTGGCTAGGACTTCCAAAACTATGTTGAATAATAGTGGTGAGAGTGGACATCCTTGTCTTGTTCCTGTTCTTAGAAGAAATGCTTTCAGTTTTTCACCATTGAGAATGATGTTTGCTGTGGGTTTGTTTTGTATGGCCTGTATTATGGTGAGGTAGGTTCCCTCTATGCCCACTTTCTAGAGAGTTTTTATCATAAATGGGTGTTGAATTTTGTCAAAAGCTTTTTGTGTATCTAATGAGATGATCATATGGTTTTTATTCTTCAATTTGTTAATATGGTATATCACATTGATTGATTTGCATATACTGAAGAATCCTTGCATCCCTGGGATAAATCCCGCTTGGTCATGGTGTATGATCCTTTTAATGTGTTGCTGGATTCTGTTTGCTAGTATTTTGTTGAGGATTTTTGCATCTATATTCATCAGTGATACTGGTCTGTAATTTTCTTTTTTTGTAGTATCTTTGTCTGGTTTTGGTATCAGGGTGATGGAAGCCTCATAGAATGAGTTTGGGAGTGTTCCTTTCTCTGTAATTTTTTGGATGAGTTTGAGGAGGATAGGTGTTAGCTCTTCTCTAAATGTTTGATAGAATTCACCTGTGAAGCCTTCTGGTCCTGGACTTTTGTTTGTTGGAAGATTTTTATTCACAGTTTCAATTTCATCTCTTGTGCTTGGTCTGTTCATATTTTCTATTTCTTCCTGATTCAGTCTTGGAAAGTTATACCTTTCTAAGAATTTGTCGATATCTTCCAGGTTGTCCATTTTATTGGCATACACTTGCGTATAATAGTCTCTTAGGATGCTTTGTACTTCTGCAGTGTCCATTGTAACTTCTTCTTTTTCATTTCTAAGTTTATTGTTTTGAGTCCTCTCCCTCTTTTTCTTGATGAGTCTGGCTAATGGTTTATCAATTTTGTTTATCTTCTCAAAGAACCAGCTTTTAGTTTTATTGATCTTTGCTATTGTTTTCTTTGTTTCTGTTTCATTTATTTCTGCTCTGATCTTTATCATTTCTTTCCTTCTGCTAATTTTGGGTTTTGTTTGTTTTTCTTTCTCTAGTTCCTTTAGGTGTAAGGTTAGATTGTTTGTTTGAGATTTTTCTTGTTTCTTGGGGCAGGCTTGTATAGCTATAAACTTCTGTCGTAGAACTGCTTTTGCTGCATCCCATAGGTTTTGGATCATCGTGTTTTCATTGCCATTTGTCTCTAGGTATTTTTTGATTTCCTGTTTGATTTCTTCATTGATCTCTTGGTTATTTAGTAACATATTGTTTAGCCTCCACGTGTTTGTGTTTTTTATGTTTTTTTCCCTGTAATTCATTTCTAATCTCATAGCGTTTTGGTCAGAAAAGATGCTTGATATGATTTCAATTTTCTTAAGTTTACAATTGTTATATCTTCTTCTTGGATTGATCCCCTGATCATTATGTAGTGTCCTTCCTTGTCTCTTGTAACATTCTTTATTTTAAAGTCTATTTTATCTGATATGAGTCTTGCCAATCCAGCTTTCTTTTGATTTACACTTGCATGGAATATCTTTTTCCATCCCCTCGCTTTCAGTCTGAATGTGTCCGTAGGTCTGAAGTGGGTCTCTTGTAGACAGCATGTATGTGGGTCTTGTTTTTAATATCCATTCAGCGAGCCTGTGTCTTTTGGTAGGAGCATTTAATCCATTCACATTTAGGGTACTTATCGATATGTATGTTCCTATTACCATTTTCTTAATTGTTTTGGGTTTGTTATTGTAAGTCTTTTCCTTCTCTTGTTTTTCTTGCCTAGAGAATTTCCTTTGGCATTTGTTGTAAAGCTGGGTTGGTTGTACTGAATTCTCTTAGCTTTGGCTTGTCTGTAAACATTTTAATTTCTTCATTGAATCTGAATGAGATCCTTGGTGGGTAGAGTGATTGTGGTTGTAGGTTTTTCCCTTTCATCACTTAAAATATGTCCTGCCACTCCCTCTGCCTTGCAGAGTTTCTGCTGAAAGATCAGCTCTTAACTTTATGGGGCTTCCCTTGTGTGTTATTTGTTGCTTTTCCCTTGCTGCTTTTAATATTTTTTCTTTGTATCTAATTTTTGATAGTTTGATTAATATGTGCCTTGGCATGTTTCTCCTTGGATTTATCCTGTATGGGACTCTCTGTGCTTCCTGGACTTGATTGACTATTTCCTTTCTCATATTAGGGAAGTTTTCAACTCTAATCTCTTCAAATATTTTCTCAGTCCCTTTCTTTTTCTCTTCTTCTTTCGGACCCCTATAATTCAAATGTTGTTGCGTTTAATGTTGTCCCAGAGGTGTTGAGACTTTCCTCAACTCTTTTCATTCTTTTTTCTTTATTCTGCTCTGTGGCAGTTATTTCCACTATTTTATCTTCCAGGTCACTTATCCGTTCTTCTGCCTCAGTTATTCTGCTATTGATCCCATCTAGAGTATTTTTAATTTCATTTATTGTGTTGTTCATTATTGTTTGTTTGCTCTTTCATTCTTCTAGGTTCTTGTTAAACTTTTCTTGTATTTTCTCCATTCTATTTCCAAGCTTGGATTAGCTTTAGTATCATTACTGTGAATTCTTTTTCAGGTGGACTGCCTATTTCCTCTTCATTTGTTTGATGTTTTTACCTTGTTCCTTCATCTGCTGCATATTTCTCTGTCTTCTCATTTTGCTGAAGTTACTGTGTTGGGGTCTTCTTTTCACAGGCTGCAGTTTCGTAGTTCCCGTTATTTCTGTTGTCTGCCCCTAGTGGCTAAGGTTTGTTCAGTGGGTTGTGTAGGCTTCCTTATGGAGGCGACTGGTGCCTGTGTTCTAGTGGCTGAGGCTGGATCTTGTCATTCTGGTGGGCAAGACCATGTCCAGTTTTGTATTTTGGGGTGTCTGTGAACCTTGTATGATTTTAGGCAGCCTCTCTGCTAATGGGTGGGGTTGTGTTCCCATCTTGCTAGTTGTTTGTCATGAAGTGTCAAGCACTGGAGCTTGCTGGTCGTTGAGTGGAGCTGGGTCTTAGCGTTGAGACAGAGATCTCTGGGAGAGCTCCCACTGATTGATGTTACATGGGGCCAGGAAGTCTCTGGTGGTTCAGTGTCCTGAACTCGGCTCTCCCGCTTCAGAGGCTCAGGCCTGACACCTGACCGGAGCATCAAGACCCTGTCAGCCACATGGCTCAGAAGAAAAGGGAGAAAAAAAACAAAAGAAAGGAAAATAAAATAAAATAAAATAAAGTTATTGAAATAAAAAATTTAAAAAATATTATTAAAAGAAAAAAATAAAAGAAAAAAAAGAATAGAGCAACCAAACCAATAAACAAATATACCAATGATAACAAGTGCTAAAAACTAAACAAGGATAATCATATAAATCAGAAAGTATTCAGTCTCATACAGCAAACCCCAAGTCTACAGTTGCTCCCAAAGTCCACCGCCTCAATTTTGGGATGATTCGTCATCTATTCAGGTATTCCACAGATGCTAGGGTACAAGGAAGGTTACGTTTAAAAAATGAGTGTGGGTGGTTTTTTTCAGCCTATCCTTTCCTCTCCCTACAATAGCCGGGACAGAAAACAACCACCCTGTAGTTTAGGGTTCAGAAATCTGTGCTCTAGCTTTTTTTATGTCACCAGCTCCCTGGGTGAGATTGGAAAGCTTACTGTGCCTTTCTGGATCTTGGTTAATATTCACCCCATAAATATGTGTTGAGCCCTTATTGGATGGTGTGTGTCTGTCTGGATGGCAGGGATACATCTGTGGTGGTGGTGGGGAACCCAGTGTTTACCCTCATGGAGTTTACCTGGCCAGAGTTGGGTGGGGAGGTGGAGTAGACAGTAGAAATGTAAAGAAATAAGAACATTTAAGGTAGTGATAAATGCTACAGGATAAAAATATAGATAGATAATAGATTGGTAGATAGAGAGAGAGAGAGATGGATCGATGGATGAATGGATAGAGAGAAAGGGAAGGAGGAGGAGGGAGGGAAAGCAGGGAGAGAGGAAGGAAAGAAGGGAGGGAGAAAGAGAAAGAGAAGGAGAGAAAGAAATAAAGAAGAAGAGAAAGAAAGAAAAGCAAACTAAGATAAAAGATTATGTGGACTGAATAGGTAGTAGGAAAGGGAATGCCTCTTCATGGAAGCAACATAAAAGCTCTGAGAATTAAGTGACAAGAAGTCAGCCACAAAGTCTGGAAGAAGATCTTCCCAGAAAAGTCAAAAGCTTTTTGTTGTTGTTGTTAAATTAATTAATTTATTTTTGGCTGTGTTGGGTCTTCATTGCTGCATGCAAGCTTTCTCTAGTTGTAGTGCGCAGGGCTACTCTTCGTTGTGGTGCGCAGGCTTCTCATTGCGGTGGCTTCTCTTGTTGTGGAGCATGGGCTCTAGGTGCATGGCCTTCAGTAGTTGCAGCATGTGGGCTCAGTAGTTGTGGCTCGTGGACTTCAGAGCGCAGGTTCAGTAGTTGTGGTGCATGGGCTTAGTTGCTCCTTGGCATGTGGGATCTTCCCGGACCAGGGCTCAAACCCATGTCCCCTGTATTGGCAGACAATTTTTTAACCACTGTGCCACCAGGGAAATCCCAAGTCCAAAGCTTTGAAGGAAGAATAAGTTCCACTTGTTTTAGGGACAAAATGATGTCCAATGTGGCATAGTGAGTAGGGGAAGGCAGGGGATAAAGTTGGAGAGAAAGACTGGGTTAGATCACCTAAGGCCTCTAGACAAGGTGTTTCCATTTTTTTCTAGTGCCATGGTAAGTGACCCATGTTATATCTGATTGATTTCTCCTTTTCCTATACATCTTTTAACTATGGAGTGTCCCAGGGCTGAGTCTGTGGACCTCTCTCTCCTCTTCCTATCCTGGCTCTCTCCCCAGGAGATCTCATCCAGTTCCCTAACTTTAAGTACCATCCATATTACCTTTTTATTCCTGATTTTATACCTGCAGAGCAGACCTGTTTCCTGCATTATAGACTTGTATATACAATTGACTACTCAGTGCCTCCACTTCAATGTCTAAAAGGAAACTTAAACTTAACATGCAAGTCTGAATTCCTGGTCATCTCCTACTGTCCCACAGTCTGCTTCACCCACCACCTTCCCTGTGTCTGGGAAGGGTGAATCCACTTGTCCAGTTTCTTGGATATCCTTGATGTCTCAATCCCTAGACATGCACTCTGTTAGCAAACTCTGATGGTTCTGCCTTCAAATTCTGTCTTGGATCTGACTCCTCAGCACTACACACATTGCTTCCCCTTAGTTCAAGCCCCTTCAACCATCTCTTGCACTAACCTCTTACCTGATCTTCCTGCTTTACCCTTCTTCACTGTATCCTCAACATGGCAGCCAGTGTACTTTAAAAATGTAAACTCGGGCTTCCCTGGTGGCGCAGTGGTTGAGAGTCCGCCTGTCGATGCAGGGCACACGGGTTCGTGCCCCGGTCTGGGAGGATCCCACATGCCGCGGAGCGGCTGGGCCCGTGGACCATGGCCACTCAGCCTGCGCGTCCAGAGCCTGTGCTCCTCAACGGGAGATGCCACAACAGTAAGAGGGCCGCGGACTGCAAAAAACAAAACAAAACAAAAAAAGGTAAACTAGGTCATATTGCTCTTAATCAGTATCCTCCAAGGTCTCCCCACCTCACTCAGGGGAAAGGTCAAAGTCCTCAGCATGGACTACATGGTCCTGTATGACTGGGTCTCCCCTTCCCTTCCTGAGCTCCCCTCCCACTGCTCCCTTCCTGCTCACTCTGCTTCAGCCATGCTGGCTTCTCCTTCCTGCTTCTGGAACATGCCAGGCCTGCTCCTGCTTCCAGACCTGTTGCCTCCCTCTGGAGAGCTTTCTCCACATGTCCACATGGCTTGCTCTGTCACTTGCCCAGTTCTTTGCTCAGACGCTACCTTCCCCTTGAGGCTGTTCCCAGCCATCCAAACGAAAATTGCGCCCCCAGCTCTCCCCATTATTTGTATATTTTCTGCCTCCCTAACTAGGATGTGAGCTCCCAAGGGCAGGCATGTCTGTTCAATTTGTTCACTATTACTGTATATTCACAACAGCTCAGACAGGACACCATAAATGCTCACTGTTGGATGAATGAGAGGATTTTGAGCAGGGCAGTGAAGTGATGTATTTTACAGAGATTGTTTGGTTATTGTATGACAAGTGGACTGTAGGGGAGAGTGGGAGGAAGCTGGGACATCCCTTAGTGCCTATTTAAGTAGTGAAGGGGCGAGATGACGATGGTAGCTTATTCTACGATGCTTCAGGGGAAACTGCTGAGACATGGACAGGTTTGGGATATATTCTGGAAGAGCTGGTAGGATTTGCTGATGAACTGATTGTAGATTGATGATGTAGAAGCAAGGGCAACTCTTAGGTGATTTTACCTAAACAATTGGATTGACAGTGATACCATTATCCAAGATGAGGAAGATTGAAGGGAGGGCTGGCTTTTATTCATGATTTATTTATTTGAGGGTGGATTAAGAGTTCTTTTGGTGGCATATTCAAAGTCCCTTTATTTATTTATTTGGATTCAACACCTATATGAATCTAGAGCTCACGGGTGAGATCCAGGCTGGAGATATAAGTTTGGAAGCGTTAGCATGTATAAAATAAGGGAAATTGGATGACTATGTCATCCCCTGCTGTGGAAGAGTGCTTGGGGGAGAGGCTAGAGGGGTGGGGAGAAAGTACATCCAAGTAAAAGGTAAAGCAAGTAACAGAGTAATGGTGCTGTCAATCAGTCATCGGAGGACTTATCTATGGAACACCTGTAATGCACCATGCAGTCTGCCCAGCACTGGTATTCCTGGGATAAATGAAATGGACATGATCTCTGCCTTCAGGGACTTACGGGCTATAAATTTGTCTGCTTACTCCTAGTTCAAGAAACATCAGGGCATAAGGGACAAGAAGATTCTATCATTTACTTTGATAGAATGGATTTTCTTCCCACCCTGCTAGGTTAGAGAATTCTGATAATTAAGTTTGAAGCATGTCCAAAATTTATCTCGGCATAGATGCATGTGGATATGCGATGATTCTAACCAGGTGAATGTTGCCCTCAAGTAATGGCATGATATCCCTGGGCTACCCAGGTCTCTCTTAGGTCAAGGCCATGGTACAAAGTAATCGCCCTTTATTTCTTATGCTCTGTGATAAAGGGGAACAAACATTTATTGAACCCTTAGTGTGTGTTATGTGCTTAATACCATTTACCTACATTATTTAACCCTCCCTGTAATGTATGAAGGAGGTGGCATTATCCCCATTTTGCAGCCCAGGAAACTGAGGCTGAGAAGCTTAGTAAATCTTCCAACATCAAAGAGTGAGGCATTGGTGGATTCAGTACCTTCCCTGAAATCTGACAGGAAGCACTGTATTCTTTCAACTCAAAAGCCCACAGGAACACACAATAAACTTTGTATTCCTTTCAAATTATAACAAATATTTAAACTCAGTTTACTTTTCCTTCCCCAGATGCCTTTCCTTGGGCTAAACATCTTCCGTTCTTTCAGCGAATCTGTGAGTGACTAGGTAACTGTTAAAGTACTTGGCAAAGTGCCTGGCACATAGTGAGTGCTTAACAACTGCTAGTTAATGTGATTATGCTGCTTGAAATAGAAGGAAATAGAGCTGTTTGAAATGGCTAAGGAAAGAGAGTCTCAGAGAAGGAAAGGGACTTGCCCAGTGCACCACACTTAATTGTCTGCTCCACTTCTAAGTCCTAGGCACAGCCTACCTTTATCAGTGTTTTTTTCTGATATGCAGTCTAACTAGAATAAAGCCATTCCTCTCTCCTCCCTTATCCAGACCTCTATACTTCTTTTAATGTGGCCCTGAATGTCTCAGAATTCAGAGAACTCTCCCTATACCCAAGGCTTGTGTCTCCTCTTTGGCTTAGTGCAGCAGTTTATTTATTCATTCACTTTCTGAAACTGGAGCTGGCTGGCTTGCAGAATTTAATCAGAAGATTGTGTAAGCATGGCAAGAGGCTGCCCAAATCCATGACTATAATGAGAGAATGGGTGACCGGAGAATTGAGTTAAAAGGCAGCTTGTTTTGCAAAGGGGAAACTCCAACTCCCCTTCCCCTTCACTTCTCACTATTCACCTGTGAGAAGAAGAACTGAAAGTGAAGGTGAAAATGTGGAGGGAGATGTCCTGAGTGACCCCAGGGAATTTCTAAAGCAAGGGGGTTAATTAGACACGTGGAGTAGTCTTGAGTGATGGAGTCTCTGGAAGAAATGAGATGGGTATCACAATCAGCTTACAGAGAAGTGGAATCAAAAATGGGTTGTGGGGTTTCCCTGGTGGCGCAGTGGTTGAGAGTCCACCTGCCGATGCAGGGGACACGGGTTCGTGCCCCGGTCCGGGAAGATCCCACATGCCGCGGAGCGGCTGGGCCCGTGAGCCGTGGCCGCTGAGCCTGCGCGTCCGGAGCCTGTGCTCCGCAACGGGAGAGGCCACAACAGTGAGAGGCCCGCGTACCGCAAAAAACAAAAAACAAAACAAAACAAAAAAAGGGTTATGTCCAAGACTCCCTGAGAAGAACCGCGATTCCTTACTGCATTTTCCCACCTATTCTGGTGCCAGAGATTTATCCACTCGGCAGTCACTGCTTTAGCTTAACAACCACAGCAATATACATGCAACACTTAGGAATGCGAAGTAATATTCCACATCTGTCTTCTTATTTGAATCTCATAGGAATGTGAGGGATACAGGGCAAGAAGGGTTGATCCAGTGCAGGAGATCTGAGCAAAAGTTTGGAGTCGAGAGGACCAAATTGTTATGGGGGCCTTGCCATGGTATTAACTCTCTCAAGCTTTTGGTTTTCTCACTGTAAAGTAGGTATAATAATACATATAGCTTGGGGGTTTGGTAAGGATTAAATAACATAATACAGGTAATAGTGCCTGGCATATACTAAGTACTCAGTTCATGTTTGCTATTATTATTATCCCCATTTGATGGATGAGAAAACTGACAATTAGGTTTAGAAAGTGACTTGCCCGAGGCTGCCAGAGCTGGATGGGAGCACATGTCTCCTGACTTCCAGTCAACTCTGCCTGCTCCAGCCTTAATTCATCTCCCTTCACAACAAGGACAGTGCCATCAGGGTGAGGATGCTGTCAGGTTAGAAGGGGAAACACTTTCTGTTTTTTCCTAAACCAGATTTTACTTCAGGGTCATTAAAATGCTGCTTCGGCTTGTAGGATTTGTTGCAGTTTCTAAGTATCTTTTAATTGTAAGCACTGCTTGAAGCTTCAGGGCAAAGGTGTTTGGGTTTCTTTGTTTGTTTTAAACAACGTGAACCAACAAACAAGGAGGAATAAGGTGTTCCATGAAGAGGTTGGGCTGGCTGGGTGCTGAGGTCCTTTGAGCACTGACATCCTGGGCATCTTACTGCTCATCTGTCACTTCCCAGCATAAACCTGGTGGGGAATCAGTAAGTGCCCAAGGCCATACCTTGTAACTTTGTGTACCCAAACCACCCAGGGAAGAAAGCTAATCTCGGGGCCAGCTAGTGAGTTGGTGTCTGGACTGTGCTCACTTCTCAGTAGGGTCCTTTAAGAGGATGGAGACAACCTGGAGTGATTTGACCAAGATCACAGAGTGAAAGTTACAGAGGCAAGGCTAGAACTCAGGTCTTGGGCTTCTCAGGGTAGTGTGCTATCCGCTGCACCACACAAATGCCCCAAGAGCCCTCAGAAATGCTGAGTGTGTACCTGAATAGGTGTGTGTGTGTGTCAGGGGGTACTGCTGGAGGACTGGAAGAACAGTGTCACACTGTGTGCCCTCTTCTGTTCTCCTCTCTAACACGTGTATGTTCCAGGAAATGAACTATATGGTAGCATTGATGGCAGCCTTGGGACTGGATCTTTGTTCCTGAGAAGCGGGCTGCAGTCTGAGGCTCGCACATTCAGAGGTGAGGCATCTCCATCACGTCACCTAGGAACTTGCTCACCAAAGTGTGGTCCCTGGACTGACAGCAGTGGCAACACCTGGGAGCTTGGTAGAAATGTGGCATCTTGGGCCCCAGTCTGGACCTACTGACTAAGAATGTACATTTTCAAAAGATGCCAAGGTGATTCCTAGGCATGTTAAAGTTTGAGAAGCACAGACTAGGAGATTGTAGGGACTCACAAGTTGGCCACGTACGTACAGGCTGTAGCTTGCCAACTTCTGGTCTAGATGTGTGAAAACAATGTGCTTGTTTCACGCATAGCTTTGAGTTAAAATTTTCTTGGCGCACCATGTTGAGAAGTATTAATGGACTTGTCATGATCAATTAGTGACTTCTGCCATAGGTGTGGGATGGGGAGTTGGGTCCTGTGGGCTAGGTACTAGCCATCACTGAACTAGACTACATCAGAAGGCTCTTTTGTCTGTGACATTCTCTAACTTTAATACTGGCAAACCACTCTTGGACCAGAGACTGGGAGATGTCTCCTGGAAGTCACAGTGGTTCTGCTAGCTAGCTCCATGACCTTGGGGAAGCTCCATACACACCTGGAGCCTCAAATTCCACATTTGCCCCTGCCTAACTCTAGATTCACTGGAAAGCTTAAATGAGATAGAGAATACCAATAAGCTTGTGAATCAAAATATGCTGTAAAAATAACAGGTATTTTTATAATGATGAGAATAATGAAGACAAAAAAGCCCAGAAAGTATCAGTGGTATTTCTGGAACACAGCGAGTTAACCGCCAAGTCAGGGCCAGAATTCAAGTTTCCTGATTCCCAGGTATACTGACTGCCTCTTGGGATCAGTCCTAGGTTCCATTACTAAACCTTTGAACAAAGAAATCATACAGATGAACACATCCAGATTTAATGGTGGTGATGGTGATGTGGTAACTGCTAATATTTATTGAGTGAGTGTTTTATACTAGGCACCCTGATAAGTCTGTTATACATATTATCTCTTTTAGTTCTTCCATCAACTCTTTGAAGTGGGTGTTTTGCATACCCCCCACTCTACACGAAGAAATTAAGGCTGAGTGTGTTACTTTTCATGAATGTTTTGCTTTTTAATGGGAGATGATGCTTTAAGTCAAAGGGATACACTTATGTAATGGTGGAGGTTCAGGCCCCATGACAGGCCCAGTTGGGGGTGGGAGGAGAGGTATGTTTTGGGTACCAATCGGGATATTCCAGTGCTCCTGAAATAGCACCACAGAAGTGGTAGCTGGCACTGCCAAGAAGGCTTGGCAAGGGCTGAGTTTGTCACCTTGTATCAGTGCGAGCTTTCCTGCCCCTCTCTCAGCCTGAAGACAATGTAGCTGGCAGTCCTCGGGCAGGGAGGTGCCCAGCCAAGTTGGAAGACAAGACTTCAAGACGAGATGACTGGCCAAGGTGGGGCACAGAGCTGGGCACGACTAGGCTGCTGTGCTATGTGTTCACGTGTAAAGCCCTTCTCCAAATTAAATCTCCTGGACTTCTCGCTTGGGGAGAGGTGAGGGAGAGCAAATCAGCAGAACAGAAGTGAGAGAACAGGAACCATCTTTCCATCCTTGAGCGCTGGAGGCCCAAGTAATCCTGAGAAGAGTGCATTAGTTCTGAGTTTAAATCTAATAAATAGGGTCCATAAATGGATTTTCTCCCACCATTAAGCAAAGTAGCATAGTGGGTAAGTGTTTGGGTCCTGAATCGTCGACCCAGGTTCACGTCTGCTGCCATCATTTGCTACTTCTGTGATAATGGGCATGTTTATTATTCGCTACACCTCAGCTTTCTCATGTGTGATGTAGAGATAACAACAGAACCTGCCTCATAGGTGTGTCAGGAAGATTCAGTAAGACAGTTGGTTTAAATTCATCACAGTACTTGACACAGCAAATATTCAAAACAGGGTAGCTTAAAAATATTGCTATTGTTAGCGTCATTATCATCATCATGATTGTTGGGGTATATCCAAGGGGGTCCAATAAGTAGTGGTCCTTTTCCCTGCTTGTTCTGCATCAGTAATGAAATAAGACAAAGGAATCAATCAATGGGAAGCCAAAACATCACCTTTATAACTGGAGAGCTGACACTGGAGGATGTGGCTTGTGCACAGAATTGCAGAGCCTGTCTCCCCCATCCTGGCCAGCACTCTCCCACATCTTAGGGGAACCCACTCCTGTATGATTCACTGTCCAGAGGATGGGGATGGGCTCCCTGCAGGTCACCTGGCTCTCAACAAGGGAGAGAGGAAAGTTAGAGATTCCTATACCTTTCCCGCAAATTGCTATTCAGATAAACCACTCCTCCTGCTGGAGGTGGGGATTGGGTTGGGGAAAAAGGAGTGAGGAAAGGGATTTTACAATAATGAAGGCTGCTCCAAGTGGAATGAATAGCACGAGTGGATAAGAGGGTGTCCCCAACCTTCACCATGTTAAAAAAAAAATAACCGTGGCGTCCTGAGCACATTTGACCTTTGGAGAAGATCACTTAAAACCTCCCACCGTTAGACTAACAGAATTACTTCCAGTAGTAACTAGGAAGTGATCAGGAATAATCATTGTTTTCTTGGCTCAATCTTTTGTTTTAAAACAACTGACGCGCAAAACAGAAGAATTTTATTTTTAATGGTATTACTCAAACTCGGTAAAATATTTCACACCTCAGCTATCCTTTTCAGTTACCAAAGAAAAATATCGCACTTTGCATTTTTCACTGTTCTGAATTTTAAACTCCAGTAAAAACTTCAAGCAGTTACATAGGATGACAAAACTGAATGATCTGAAGTTTTGTTTTTCCTTCTTTTCATTCATTGTTTATTTCAAATCTACTGCTTAAACACAGGAATATAGTACAATAGGGGTTAGAGACAGAGTCTGTGGCTGGAGCCAGCTCAAGTGATTTCAAACTGTCACAGACTTACTCTTGAAATTAGTGTGGAAAGCTGAGCCCATGTGTTTCAAATTACTTATATATTATCAAAATCTGGCAATGACCTCGGCATTGTTTATAACTTAGACAGACCAAATTTTTTTTGGGGGGGGGGAGATGTGTATTTTATCGCTGCCATTGTTCAGAGTTTGAAGCACATGACAGTGATAAAAAGTGAACTGATTTCTGGTCACTTTAAGAATTATTGTTTTAAATACTCTACAGACAGTGCACGTCCTTACTGCCCACACTTGGGACCGATTGCTCCCACTTTCTGGCCCTTGTTACACCATTGAGGAATAACTACACTGGGTTGGGATTGGGAGTTAGAATTTCTGGGTGTTAGTCTTATCTCTGCCTGCAAGTGGCAATTCTCAGTTCCTAACTGGGAAATTCTCATTTCCAATTTGGGCCTCAGTTTTCCTAACTGTAAATTAAGGGGGCTGGACCAGGACGTCTCTCAAAGTTCTTTCCTGCTCCAAACTCTGGTTTGAGAAGTCATCTTTCACCAGGTAGAGGGAGACTGGCGAACACATTTGGAATGTAAATTTGTCTCTGTTCAGGGAGCTGTGCTGATTTACCGAGAGGAGCCAGTGAAAGGAGATCATCTGCCTTTGATTTACGTCAGAGGCATGAATTCTCTGGCTGCCGCAGCTCTTGGGATGTGAACCCAGGTTGTCTGGCTTTAGGCTCCATCTTTTAATTGCTATGGTAGAGGATAAGGGTGTGAGTCGCTGTTCTCTCCTAGACTTTGTATCTCTGCTCGAGGCTGGTCATGTCTCTTCCGGCTCTTGGAGTCATAGACAGACACAGTCCCTGCCTTCATGGAGCTTATAGTCCAGTGCGGGAAGGATGTTAAATAAGCCACAAAATAGTTATTTAATTACACTTGTCCTTATTTAACTTATATAAGCATTCAAGGGTATGGAGATTGTTTTCCTAATTATTATGGGTAGTCCACAAAGAAGTATGAACTCTTTTCTAACCATAGCCTTTCCCTGAAATTTTATATTTCAATTGTATGATATCTCACTTTGTTTGAAAAATGTGGCACATTTTACAGTACATTGTCAAAAATGTCGCATTATTCTTTATCCAGAGCAAATGAAATTTACCTTGTAACCAAGTCTCTCTTTCTGAAATAGCTATAGATCTGAGCAGAAAACAATGGAAGGTAATATATCTTCTTCTGTGATTGCCTTAACATTCATCACCTTTCTTCAATTATTTTTATTAAAAACTAAAGGTTAGAAAGTCCATTTTGTTTGCATTTCAGTCAAAGTTTGTTGAGGATTGCAACTGGCCGGGGGTTCCCTACAGCTACATGTAATCAGTTATAATGCCTGGTAAATGTCATGGAGCTTTTTATTTTCTCTCTGGATGTTTCAGTTGTGGGACACCAGTTTTCTAATTCAGCTTCATAGTACAGCATAGTAATCCCATTTTACACAGTGAAACAAGTGAGGTGATGTTCCTCATATAACGCAACTAAGAAAAGAACTGCTGACTCTTAAGTTGGGGAATCTTCTCACAGGTGATATTTATTCTTCTGAAACCTAGACAGACCTGAGTGAGAATCCCAGCATCTCCACTGTTATCCATCCATTCATCCAACACATGTTTACTGAACATCTTCCATAAGCCTGGCATCTTACTAGATGCTGAGAATATATAAAACAGATCAAGTCTCAGCTTTCATGGAGCTTATATTTTAGTTGGGTTGACTACTATAAAAAAGTAAATAAATAAACATGGCAACTTGAAACTGTGATAGGGACAGTGAAATAAAAGGCCAAGGTTGTGGGAATAAGACTAAATTGGTGGTGGTGGTGGTGGTGAGGGTCACAGCTTTCTTGAGGAAATGACACTTGTGAAAGAAAGAAACCAGCCAGGTGAGGACTGGAGTGAGAGCACTAGAGCCCATGCAAATGCTCTGAGGTTGGAAATGGCTTGGTACATTAGAAAAACTGGAGGAAAATCAGGGGACACGGAGTCCGAAGAGCAGAGGTGGTGGTGGGGAGGGTGATGGGTTGTGAGCGTGGAAAGGGAGCAGGCCGCGTCACCTGGGATCTTTCGGGTGAGCAAGGGAGTTTGGACTTTATTCTAAGTATAGTTGGGAAACCAAGGCAAGTTTAAGGGAGCGATGGTTGCATTTTAGGAAGTTCATTCTATGAGACAATTTAAGGGGAGTAGAAATGAAATAAGGGAGGCTGTCACAGTGGTCCGGGTAAGAGATGATGGCGGCCTGGCCTAAGATGGTCAACTGGAAATGGAGAGATGGAAAGTTTCAAGATAAATTAAGAAGCGGGAACAAGGGAAAGATAATTAAGGCTGTCTCCCTGACATCTGGCATGGGTAGTTTATTAGTTGTATGCTTTGGGGAAAGATTCCTATCTTCTCTGAGCCTGAGGATTGGCTGGGCATGGCATGAGACTGTGGGCAGAGACTGAAGGCCTAGGTGAGACAAGCCCAGGTGGCAGAGAAGGAAAGACCGGGAAAGGTGTGATTATCTGTGGAGTGGAGTGGATCACTCCCTTCACTAATAATCATAAAATAGCACTACCTGAAGAAACCTCAAAACACCAATAGCATCAGTTACTCAAGGAAAATGACTATAACGTATATTGCTTCTGCTTGTACCTACAATACCCAGCTAACAGAAATTAATAAAGACTTGTTTTCTGACTAAAATATGTATTATTAAACTTTTTGGATTACACATGAAAGGAATGCACTTGAGCTCATCAAAGCAAAAAGAAAATTTGATGGCTAACATAATGAGAAGACGGGGGTGGGGCGGAACTTCAGGCCTGGTGCGATCTAGGTGTTCATGTATTGTTATCACTCATCTGCTTTTCTCTGAGGGCAGGATCTTCCTTCTTTTGTGTTGGCGTCTTTCTCAGACAAGTTTCGTAAAGCAGTAGAAAAGCTGTCAACCCCTACTTCCAGGTTTGTATCTTAGCAGCTCCAACAGGAAGTAAGCACCTGTTTCCCAATAGTTAGAACATAGTCTGGGTGTATGTACTCTTTGATCTGGCTTGGGTTACATGTTCGTCCCTGAAACAATCTCAGTGGCCAGAAGGTATAGTATGTAGATGGGCCAAGATCTGGCTTTTGAGTGGGGTCACCCTCATCTGAACTATTTGGACAGAAAGTGGATGATTCCCAAAGAGACACTGGGCTCCTGTTGCTGGAAGATGTCATCCATGCTGGAAAAGCAAAAACGACAGAACAGTAAGAGTCCCCATGAAATCCAAGTAAGCATCTCACCTGCCCAACCCTCATGTCTCCATCCACCTACTGATACCCTTGGAGGTGGTCAGAATGGGGGAAGCAGACAGTCTTACAACTCTCAGAAGGCAGAAGCAGTGCTTTTCTTGTTACCCATGGTTCCAAACCTGCAGGAAAGGTAGGGGGATAGCAAGCCCAGTACAGGAAACTTTGGAATCAAGAGTTGGGTAGCTCAGCTTTTTTTGGTGTGTGGGAGAAGGCCATGGTGAATGGCACTGAGGCAAGTTTACTCAGCTCTCCTCCAAAGACAGCATTTCTTAAATCTTCCAAATGCTTGTCAGCTTCCTTAGAAAGCGTTTTATCACATTATCATAGACTGTCCGAGCTGGAAGACAACTTAGAAATCTTTCAGTCCAAACTGGTCTCTATTTAGAGAAGAAAACTGAGGCTGAAGGCACTGAATCTAGAGAAAGATTGTGAATCCAGGCTTTGCGTTTTTATTCCTGTGAATAGCGTATGGAGTTTCTTATTGCTTCCTTTGGTGAATTTGCACGTATCGTCTGTCTTTTCTCTTTTTTCCTATAAAGAGAGTCTGTTTTGTTTCCCGTGGGAAATAATCTTGGCCTGGATTTCACTAGGTTTTCTAATTCTTGAGTTTAAAAATCCCTCTGAGAACCAAGGTTCTTTGGAAGATGATAGGTGAGTGACATAAATCACTTGTGAGACACTTTGAGCCCAAAGGTCATGGGCACCCCTCTTGGTTCAGTGACAAACTCCATCCCTTCTTGACTCCTTCGGCACCCAGAACTCATTTACATCTGAACCTCTGAAAATGTCTTCTTATGAAGCGTCCCACATGTAGGGCTCATGATGGAGGACTCAATGAGGACTTGCTGGGCTGGGTGAGGAATGTGAATAGGTGTCCTGATTAAAATCTTGAATGCTAGAGCCAAATAGCCTTGCATATGAATCCAGGCTCTAACATTTATACCTTGTGTGAGCTTGACCAAATTACTAAACTTTGCTGAGCCTCAGTTTCTTTACATCTAAAATGAACAGATTCATACAAGCCTACCTCATTAGGCTATTGAGAGGGTGAAATGAAACTAATGGATAAAAGCACTCAGCACACTGCCTGAGAGATTCTAAGCACTCAATGTATATGTGAGCTGGGGTTGTTGTTGCTGCCATTATTATTATTATTCCAGGTAACAATGGGTGAGAGTTTGAAATACTGTATAACTCATTCAAGATCAGTGGTGGTTCAGAGTAAAGTACGTGTAGTGTGGATTTATTGGAAGATTAGCTCTACTTGGTCCAATGCCCACACTGTCCGTGTCCCTTTGGAGTCCCTAAACGTAGACATTCTACAGTTTCTGCCAGAACACCCCTTTATTTTATCCCATAGTCCTGGTGACTTGTACATGATCCTCTGAATTCACTGACTAATTCTGATACTTTCCTCTCCTTCAGTTCAAGAGATTGTCCCTTGCTTGGCTCAATACCTCTCACTCCACAAGGACTCAATGAAATAATACAGGTAAAACACTTAGCCCATGTGGTTGGCACACGATAACTAATTATTAAATGTTAGCTACCAATATTACTCTTCTGACAACTCCTGGAATGATTGTCAGCACCAGGCACAGGGATAGCAATGAGAGTGAGAATGACAGTGAGGGATACCTGGGGCCACCAGGACGCACTTCTTGTCTTTTTGAAAACGCTACGCCTGGTTCACATTCATCACCCTATTTTTTTTTTTTTTTCTGGCAGGAGAAATAATTTATTAGATCAACTTCTTCTCATCCCTCTTTTTAAGGTGACTTAATGTCAATTAAAAAAAAAAAAACACCTCTATCATAGATCCCATTCACTACCTATTGTTTCCAGTCATTTCCTCTTCACTAATCTGGTTTGGTGCTTGAAACACATCTTAGAGGGCAAAAGTCACCCATTAGAGAGGCGAGATTTCCCACATACGAGTTTGATTTCTTCATCATCACAAGTTTTCAGGGCACTTTGTCAAATATCTTATCATTTAATCCTCAAAATAACCCAGGGTGTAAGCATATTGGTGTTCCTGTTTTATAGAATGGTGTCAGGGAGGAATTAAGTAACTTGTTCAGTGCCAAAGAGAAGTAAACGTTTAATCTTTTTGGATCAAAATTTGTTCTGCCACATCACAGGGGCCCTCATGGGGTTTGGTGTAAGTTGTCAGCATGGGGGTGAAGTCATTACATCCATTCTTCATATTGGCCTAGGGACTAACGTGGGGGAGAAAACAGGGCATCTCAGAGACACTGACATTCCCCAGAGGCTGAGCATGTAGGCTGGACCATTAGCTGTAGGAGTTTAGTTGGCATCTTTTACTGTTACCCTCAAGGGTCCTTCCACTGGCTAAACGCACTGCCTTGTATTCGTCAGCTTTAGTACTAATTGTACCTCTGTGTCACAGCTGTGGTGGGTAAAGTGAGGACAAATCACGAGGAGTATTTTTGAAATCAAATATATCTAGGCTTGAAACCAGCCATGTACCAGCTATGTGACATTGGGCAAAGTAAATATTTTCTAAGCCTCAATTTCCCCATCTGCAAAGTGAAAACAAGAATGCTTGGTCAGGGCTTCCCTGGTGGCGCAGTGGTTGAGGGTCTGCCTGCCGATGCAGGGGACGCGGGTTCGTGCCCCGGTCCGGGAAGGTCCCACATGCTGCGGAGCGGCTGGGCTTGTGAGCCATGGCCGCTGAGCCTGCGCGTCCGGAGCCTGTGCTCCGCAGAGGGAGAGGCCACAGCAGTGAGAGGCCCGCGTACAGCAAAAAAAAAAAAAAAAAAAAAAAAAGAATGCTTGGGCATACTTTCTATGTTATAGGGAAGAGTAAGTTAAATTATCTGATTTATGTAAAGTGCCCGGGAAATAGTAAGTCTGAATAAGTTCAGCTGACCATCATCACTGCCTTTCATATTTTATTTTAATATTTTAAAAAGGAGAGCCCTTGAAGCATGAGAGCTGAACAGGGAAATGATAAGTTCTGCAAGCCCAGTCATAGGCCCTTACATCTCACTTCTCACGTGATCTTGTCACTGCCCTCAGATTCAATTACTCACTTTACACTCATAATGTCTAAATGTATATTTTGAGCCCCAGATATGCATATACAGCTACCTGATTAACGTTTCCTCCTCAATGCTTCAAATCCACTGCAAATTCAATATGTCTAAAACAGAACTGCTCCCAAACCTGGTCTTCTTTAGGTTTTACTTTCTTGGTGAATGGCCCCTCTGACTGGTTTTGCAGGCCAGAAGGCCCCAGGCTGTCTTTGAAACACCCTTCCCAACCCATGCATCAGAAAGTCGTGGCTATTCTGCTTCCCCCATAAACATTGAATTTATTTCTTGCTGTGCCCAGTACCATCCTGGTCGAATGTACCATCATCTCTGGCCTGGACCCCTACAAAAGCCTCCCAGTTGGTTGCCCTGCATCTACTCTAGCCTCTTCCAGGCCAGCCAGAGTGAATTTTGGGACAGCAATGATCCCATGTCCTCCCCCATCCCACCGTACCCCAAACACCTCTTTTGTGGCTTCACATTGATTTTAGGGTAAAACTTGCTCAAAGACCTGGCCTATAAGGGCTGTCATGATCTGCACCCTGGCTATCTTTTGGGTTCATTTTCCATCATGTTACCTTTGTGTTTTCTCTGCTTAGACTGATCTGCTGCCTGGCCATGCTTCCCACTTACTGTGTTTCTAAAACAAGTGCTTTGCCATGGTTGTCCTTCCTGGAGTATATGTCTATCCTATTTTCACCTAAACTGTATCCATTCCTAATTTAGTTCTCAGACCCTTGTAACTAGTTCCAACCCCCCGTTTTCTAGGCTTCTCTGTTATCCTGAATCTCTTTCTCATAGCACTTAGCAGAGTTGCAATTTTACTTTTGATTGCATGATTTTTGTTTCATATCTGTCTGCCCTGACCAGATTAGAGTCTTCACCAATTTTGCTCATCACCGTTTTCCAGTACCCAGTGCGGTGCCTGGCACGGGTCGTCAATGACTATTTGTCCCATGAATGAGAATCCCCAAGGAGGGTTTCTGTTTCTGAACCATGAATCCAGAACCATTGTTCTGGTTCATGGACCTCTAAGCAGCAGTTTATATAGCATTAGCTAATATGCCCAGTGCTTCACTGCTAGTAAGTGTCACAGCTGGTATTTGAAACCAGGTCTTCTGTATGAAAAGCAAGCATCCTAAGAGTCTAACATGAAGTCTTACTGCTCCCTCTTGAATTCCGTCCAGGAGAAGAAGGGATAGGGTGGGCTGAGGCCTTGCCCTGGGAGCCGTTCTGCTCCAAAGTCAGTGATCTAGAACTGGAGGTTTAAAGACGTGAATGAGTATAAATGGTTCATTGGGAAATGACTCAGAGCCTTCTGAAGACCCTAGGAAACATTCTTTTTACTTCTGGCTGGTCATATATGGGACTTAGGAACAAATGGAATGATAATGGAATATATTTTCTACCTTTGTTTGTCATCAACTGAGTTTCGGTAAAATCTGCTCTTCTGTAAAGGGAGGAAGTAGAATTTATAGAGCCAGGGCAAAGTCGTATCTTCTCTTGTCCTCTCTGCTGACCCAGATTTATGTCCCTAACTGCTTACTCACTTTCCATGAGCAGTGTTCTGAGTAGAAGCTGCATCCATATGTTTCTCTGATTTCTCTCTTCTATTGCATTCTTACTGCCACCCTCACAAGATCCTCATCACCTCAAGCCCCGGTGCTGGTTTGAAGGTTGATAATGTTGGGGCTCAAGCCTCAGGTTCTCTCTTAGCTGATCTATTTCCTACCTTAAGCAGACTAATATTTCTTATGCAGATAAGCTCAAGAACCTACAGTGGCTCCCTGTGACCTGCAACAGCACCGTGGAGCTCTTCTCCTTGGTCTTCAAGGGACTTCTTTTTTTTTTTTTTTTTTTTTTTTTTTT
>RJWK010035073.1:0-22358 GCA_004363435.1 Platanista minor | reverse complement strand
AGCCCTCAAGCCCTGCTCAGCCCACTTCCCTGCCTCCTCCTGGGAGAAACAAGGCCTCCCTTGAACAAAGCTGGAAACATGACCCTTAGGGACTAGAAAGCACAAATAATTAAATAAGTCAGCACTCCTGTTGGTAAGTGTTGAGTCCCACTAGACGCAGGTTGTTTACTCTTTAATATTTAAACTTGTTAATTAAATCTCTGAATAAACAAATACATTCTAGCAAGTGGCATTCCTGAGTCAGAGCTCCTTCCCGCCACCACACACCTCAGGGCCTTCCAGGTGGGACCGGGCCTTCCTCGTGGGCCACTGACATGTTGGTGGATGAGGTCCAGGATCACGGCCCCTTCCCTAGGCAGTCAGGTCAGGCAGCCCGGACTTACCATCAACGGGTGATGGGCTCCACCCCCGTCCAACCCACACCTGCCCCTCTCAAAACCCAAGGCTCCCTCTCAGCTCCCCTGACCTTCAAACAGTCCCACCCCCTCCAGGTCCCCTCATTCATTCATTCATTCACGTGTTGCCCAGCGTTGATTGAGCCAGGCAGATGCTGAGCACTGGGGAAAAAAAAGATAATCAAGGGACTTCCCTGGAGGTCCAGTGGTTAAGGCTTCCCCTTCCAGTGCAGGGGGTGTGGGTTCGATCCCTGGTTGGGAAGCTAAGATCCCACATGCCTCGGGGCCAAAAAACCAAAAAAAAACATAAAACAGAAGCAATACTGTAACAAATTCAATAAAGACTTTAAAACTGGTCCACATCATAAAAAGACAAACAAAAACAACCCAAAAAAAATGTTTTAATAAAAAAAATGTTTCAAAGAAAAAGACAAAGAAGACGGAACCCCAATCCTCAACAAGCTCACCACGGCCCCTAGGAGAAGCCCACCTCCCTCATTCTGGCCCGGCCTGGCCCCTCCCCTCCCTACCTCTCCAGCCAGAATGAACGTCCTCAAGCTCTTTAAAGGTTCCCTTGCTTCCAGGGCCTTCTTCATGTTGTTCCCTCTCCCTGGAGTGGCATCCATGGCTTGTGCTCCCCACCATGGGGCTAATTCACCCTTCAGGTTTCAACTTAGCAATCCCTTCCCTTCCCTTCCTCTAGGGACCTCGTCCGCGTGCCCCAGCTATAGGATCCAGCACATTTATTGCACCCATTTAAGATATGAATTGAATCATCTCCTGTTTAAAAGGAAAAGGCTTCTAGAGCCTCCTATTTCACTCAAACTAAAATTGAATCCCCTTCCCATGGCCTGCAGACCTCTCCGACCTCACCGGCCTCATCTCTCCCCCTTGCTTACTCCACTCCATCGCCCCCTACGCTCCTCCAGCCTCCTTTCCATGCCAACAACATCTAGTCCATTCCCAACTCAAACGTGCTGTGCTTGCCAGAAAATTCTACCTTCGGGGATAATTCCCGAAGTTCTGCCTCTTGCTCATTCTTCAGGTAAGAGCTGGGCTGCCATCTCCTCCTGGAGCCTGCCCCCTGCCAGGAGAAGTCCCCGCCTCCCACCTTCCGGTCAGGCTTCCCATCACATCTCTCTGCTTGGTTCCTTCCTAGGACTTATGGCTCTCTGACATTATCTGAGTGCCAGATATCAACACTGATGGCCCCTGCCCACTGAATTTCCAGGCCAGAAACTTTACCTGTCTTGTACATCACGGCATCACCAATGTGAAGGAATGAAGCTTGTTTGGGTCCCCACCCGCCACTCACTTCGGGCTCTGAGGGCAGGACCAGGCAGGCTGATGCCACAGCCCTGCACTCAGCACCCACCTCAGACTGAGAAGGAGTTAGTGAACACGCGCTGGACTGGGGCTCCCCCACACACCATGACTGAGCACTCAGCAAGCAGGCCTCTCGGTTACATCATTTCAGGACGGAGATGCAGAACCAGGGCTGTTGTCTGGAATTTATCTGTCCACTGTACACAGGACCCAGCCCAGGGCCCTGAGAGGGGCCACATGACTAGGGTGATGAAAAGAGGCCAACCCCAGGCCAGAGAGCACCAAATGCCCCCCTCCCCCGGCCCTGGTTTCACAGTGTCAGAGAGAAAAAGGGTGCTCTGAGAGCACGAGGAACATCCTTGGGCTGCAGACACCAGAAGGTGCCCCCAAGAACAGCACCCTGATTTTTCTGCCTGCTTCAGCCCCACTCCTGCAAGCAGCAGCGTGTCACAACAGAAACCCCACAGGCTCTGAGTCAGACAGGAGCCCAGTTCTGCCACCTACCAGCTGGGTGACCTTGCCACCCCTGTCCCCCTCAATTTCTTCATCTGAAAGACAAAGATACAATAGCACCTGTTTTGATGAGTCATGTACATGTGTCTATCATAACCCAGATTCATCAAAAGCAGCCCTATTGTGTAAACTGGTGCAACCACTTTGGAAACAGATCCGTCAGTGTCTTGGAAAGTTAAATATCATACAATCCAGGACTTGTATACTCCTGGGGACAGACCCAAGAGAAATGAAAGCGTTTCTTCACAAAAAGCCCTGTGCACGAAGGTGCAGGGTGGATTTACCCATCATAGTCCAAAATTGGGAACAGTCAGGGTTCCAACAGCTAAGAGACTAAACAAAACTCGGGTATTTCACAACTGTGGAGTACTACTCAGCAATAGACAAGAACAGACTGCTGCTGTTATCTACGACGCGGATGAACCTCGAAAACATTTTGCCAAATACACATTGTATGTTTCCATTTATAGGAAGCTGTAGGATAAAGCAAAAGTAATTTATTGTGGGGAAATATCGGAACAGTGGCTACCTCTGGGGAGGTGGGGGGGCAGAGACTGGGGAGGGGGCACAGGGGAACTTGCGGAGCAGATGGGAATACTCTCGATCTTTCTGGGTTTGGGTTCCACAGGTTTATACATTTGTCAAAACTCAGAGGATTACACACTTGCAATTTATACATTTCATTGACTGGAAACACTACCTCCAGTGAAAACAAATACTGAATGCTAGTTTGATGATGTACATACTAACGTGTCTAGGGGGAGTGTACCAGCACCTACAATTTCCTCTAAGATGCATCAGAAAAACAAGGTGGATATAAGTGGCTAGAGGGACAAAGAGAAGGGCAGACCCTATGACAGAGCAAGAAAGTGGAATATTAATTGCAGATTCCGGGGAGTGGCTATATGGATGTCCACACTGTAAATTTCTCAGCTTTTCTGTATGCTTGAAAATTGCTTTCCATGATGAAATGGCAGAACTGGGAGACTCCTTTATTTACATGTACCAAGGAAAGCAATTTCATAGCCCTGCTTTGTGGCCCATTCTTTGGGGAAGTTCTTCCTTCCTGCTAACCAGATCCCCATAGGCTGTGGTCACAGACCACAGACATTTTCGGTGGGGCGAGTGGGGTGCCTTAACTTGGTGGTGACACAAATCAGATGCTCACCGGTAACTGTTGAAATAATTAATTAGTTAATGAATAAGAGACAGTGCATAGTGCATGGGATATGAGTTGTTCTCTGATTTCCACCTGCAATCTCCTAAACATCAGACCATCAGACAGCCGTCCTCAGGGGCCCTTCTCAGGCTCTGCACTGGTTTGTTTTGTGTCCCTCCCTCTGCCCCTCGGTTTCTCCTGCGAATGTGCAGCCTCCCCAGTAGGGCTCCTTGGCTGCTCCCACAAGGGCCAAACAAGCAGATAGATGTGTTTAAGGCGCCAGCAGCCAGAGGCACCACAAAACGAGGACAATTCAGCTTTGATGAACTTCTGCAGGTTTCTGCACTCAGAGAGACTCTATTTTCATTTCAGCAGACACGCAAATTTTTTGTCTTAACCGTTGTTCTGAGCTGAAATGTATCCCCCCCAAAATTCATAACTTGAAGTCCTAAGTCCCAGTACCTCTGAATGAATGTGACTCTATTTGGAGATGAGGTCTTTAAAGAGGTAATTAAGTTAAAATGGGGTCATCAGGCTCTAATCCATTAAGACTGAGGTCATAAAACAAACACAGAAAAGACCACGTGAAGACACAGGGAGGAACTGGCCATTTGCAAACCAAGAAGAAAGGCTTAACATTGTTTTTATTTTAAATTACAAATCTGGTGAGTGTGGTCATCTCTATATTGCCTAAACCTTTCAAAGTGTTATCCTAATAGAGAAAAAACACAAAGGATTATATATTGAGCACCTTATTTATCCATCACCTGAAATTGATATACATATTACCATTTTGTCAGATGCTAAGATCTCTAAAAAAAGAAGGAAAACATCACAGGTGAAGTTAAGAGCCAAGCCTCTCATGAAATTGATTTGTATCTAGTCCAATGGTTTTATCTTTTTGCTATATATCTATGTGCATAAACAGTGCATTATATTGGTCATTGAGGGTTTTTTAATTGACGTATAGTTGATTTACAATGTTGTGTTAATTACTGCTGTGCAGCAAAGTGATTCAGTTATACATATATGTACATTCCTTTTTTTTTATATTCTTTTCCATTATAGTTTATCTCGGGATGTTGAATATAGATCATGGTGTTTTTTATCTTACATACGTGGTATGTCATTCTGCAACCTGTTTTTTTCAAAGTACAGCCATGTTACTGCACACAGAACAAGGTTTTCAAAGCAACTGCTATGCAGGACTCCAGCCTATCAACATACATGGCTCCTCACCCCTTGCCCTCCTGAAGACATGTGAGCTGGTTCCCAATCATTTTGCGATGAATGTGGAACAGCAGGCTCTGGAGTCAGCCTGGATTTGACTCCTAACCCTGCCATTGACAGCTGTGGTCTTAGACAAGCTCTTGCATCTTTTGGGCCTAATTTCCTCATCTGTGAAATGAGAGCAGTTCTCCACCCATATGACAGTGTGGATTAAATGAGATGCCACATAAACTGCCTGGCCCAGAGCAAGTGCTCAAAACCAGCCGCTGCTACTACTGTGCGCCCCAGAGCCTGGGAAGACAGAACAATCAATAAACACAAGTCTGGACAACAAAGACCATCTCAAAAATGGGACCAGTGACAGGTAGGACTCAGGTGGACAGAATGAAATCCAGACGGCTTCCAGGCAAGGGAAGTGGCCTGACCAGAACACTAAGAGTGGGAAATTCTTGGGAATGTTTCAGGAATGCCCACGAGATGAGTTTGGCTGGGGCAGAGGGTTCCCATGGCGGGGATCATGGGAGGCAAGCCTCCAGAGAGATGGTGCAGCCAGAACACGATCACCGAAGGCTGAATTTTACCCTGGGACCAATTAGGATCCAACTAAGTTTCTTGAGCTGCAGTTACCGAATTATGTCCCTGCCACCCAAATAGTTTTTTAAAGTCATCTTTAAGTCTTGGAGGGCATTCTAAAAAACAGCTGTGCTTTCATTTCTCATCTGCATATCAGATGACATAGGTCAGAGTACGTTCGGTCAAGTCCAGCCCTGTGGGGAAAGCTTAGTGGGGGCCAAGGTCAGGACGGAGCCAGGCATCTTTTTTTGGGTGGGGCGGGGTTGCAGAGAGAAGAGATAAAAGGGAAATGGAGAGAGAACTCAGCACCTGGGCGAGCGCTGTCAGAACATGCTGGGGAGCAGGTAGTGCTCTTCAGGAATGGGGGTGTTCAAACGTTTTGTAGCCTGGGAAACTTCATAAAAGTCCTACGCAGAATACCACACCACCTCTGACCTCACTTCAGGTAGTAGAGCTGGAAAGCTGCCAATGCGACCGTCGTGCTCGAAGTGTGGTCCCTGGACCAGCGGCTTCTGCCTCACCTGGGTACTCCCTAGAAATGGCATCCTCAGGCCCCACCACGAATCTACAAATCAGAGTCAGAAACTCTGGGCTGGGATCTAGCAATCTGCTTTAGCCAGGCCTCCCGATGAAGGGGATGCACGCAAGTAAGAGGACCACCAGAGTCTGATCCCACACCCCTCCCCCCACACAGGCTCCACCCCCAGAGACATCCTCCTGCAGCCTCGGCGCCCTCCAACCTTCCACCCCGTCCGCAACCACCACGTTAGACGTATGAGAGGTCAGGGCCAGAAGAGGCCTCAAAGATCACCTGGTCAGGCCCCTGATTTAAAATGTAAGAAAACGGAGGGTCAGAGATGGCCAGTGCCTTGCCCAGAATCACCCAGTAGGTCGGTGGCAGTGACAGGACAGACCCCACAGGTCACTCCATTCTGCCCCGGTGTCCTCACTTAGAGGACAGTCTCAGGATGTGGCCAAAATACCTGTGCCCACGAAATTCAGGGATGCCAAACCCCACTGGGTCCCAGGACCCCTTCCGCCCCTCCCTCCTTCTCACTGTCAGTGTCAAAAACAGAATAGCACAGAACCCGTTGCGCCCTGTGGGAGCTGTGGGAGGCGCTGGACCCAGGACTAAAAGCAGAGACGAGAGGTTGCAGGGCGGGGGGGAGGGGCGGGGGGCAGGAACTGAGAGCATCTGTGACACGGGCCGGGGGCATGAGCAGGGGCTCTGGAGCAGACCTGCTGATTCAAACCCCATGTCTGCCACTTCCTGGTTCCATGAGCCAGGGCGAGTGCTGTAGCCTCTCTGTGCTCAGTTTCCCCGCCATTAACATGAGGATGCTAATGGTCCCTGCCTCATCGGGTCGTGCTGAGAATGAAGGATGGTTAAAATCAGACTGGCCTATATAAAAAAGGATGCATATGTGTGTATAACTGAGTCACTCTGCTGTACAGCAGAAAGTAACACAACGTTGTAAATCAACTCTACTGCAATAAAAAATAAATTTAAAAAAATAAGACTATTCTGAGAACAGCACATGGGCCCCGGTCACAGCACAGCGTCTGCCGTCCCCGTGATGAGTTAAGGTTCCCTAGAAGATTCCTTCAGCAGCTGCTCCACTGAAGGCAAAGCCAAGGCCCACAGAGGCGTGGGAGCCATGAGAACAAGGTGCCCGGCACTCCGTGCAGGTGCAGGCACTGTCCCCAGGCTGGGTTCTGCGGTAGGTCTGTGAGATATGCTGGTAGAAATCAGCCCCTCCTATTTGGCAGGTCTCTATGGAGTCCCTGTGAAGTGCTGGCTACAGAATGAAACACAGTCCCTGACTCTGACACACCACAAAGAGAGAAAACAAAAACATCCAGGAGCCTGACGCCACCCAGGGCATGTGGGTGCAGCTCCAGGGAGCCTCCCCTGGACGAAGATGCTGGCTGAGCCACCCTCTCTGGCCAGTGACCCACCCGGGCAGGTGAGGACTGGTACCTGGGAAGGTAACAGGGTGGAGCCTCAAGGCCAGGTGCCTGATCAGAGTCCAGGTAACAGGCAAGTCACCTGAGTGGGGACACAGCTTGCGGCCCAGGACTGGGGGAGGTGGGATGGGAAGCAGGGAAGAGTGACCAGTCATTTTCATGGAGACTGGACATAACCCTGGACAACGACGCCTTCATGAGGGTCAGGGACGGATAAGGTTGCTCCTCCTCCACCATGGCTGCCCCAGGTCCCAGGGCGCTGCTCTGAACTGCAAAGAGAGAGGGGTAGGCCTGTCTCGGTCACAGCCAGGGCAGGGGCAGGCCCCCAGCGGGCTAGACAGAGGGTCTGCTGGGTGCTGGGAGAGGGAAGCCAGGCCCAGGCCTGGACCAGCACGTGCAGCCAGTCTTTGCTTGCCCACCCGGGTGCTCACCGCCCCCCATCACATGGCGGAGGAAGGCTGACCCCCTCACCCCAAGTCACCATCTGATGGAACTTTCTCCCAGGAACTTGGCCTGGGGGACCCAGGGAATCTGGCTGCACCTTCGGCACCCCAGCCCACCTCCCGCACAGCCTGGAGGTAGATTCCAGGTGGCAAAAGAAAAGGGCTTGACCTTACACGTCCTGTAACTATGGGCAGAACACAGGTCCACCTGTCCAGCTGGTTGATGTTTTCCCGGCTCTTACCAAAGGGACCGGCCCAACAGAGGCTCTCAAATAAACATGCTGAATAAATGCAGAAATAGGGAAATGAGCGAGTGCCTTGAAGAGACTCGATGACATCTTCTGGAACCTGGAACCCGCTGTTCTTTGGGTTTCTCCCTCCCCGTCTCACTGCCCCCTCTTCCGGGCTGCCCGGGGTCACCTTCCCCATAAGCCACCAGCCCCCAAATCTTTGTCTCTTACAATTGGAAATTGACAAGAGAAGAAACACAATTGTCCTTTCTTGCCTTCGATATGCTGCATCTGCTAAGGTACCACGGGGCCTCTGTGAACCAGCAGCAGGACAGTGAGTCAAGGTCACGGCCAGCCAGGACCACACCCTGACAACCAGCTCTACTGTTTCTAATCAGATGAACTCAAAAGCAGGTAAATCTAGAATTTTTAAATCTCCATTTAGAAAAAACTGCACCCGCTCCTCAGGGAAGCCCTATTTTCATATCTATACATTTTTCTTTCAATTTTCCATTAGATACATTTTCTAAAATTCTTCCCCCGCTTCTCTTGAGACAGCCCTTCCAGCTGTAGATGTCTTGGCTAATAATACTGGCCACCTCGACTCGACTCTAAACTCCAAGAGGGAGGGAGGGACTATGGCCTTTTATTTTTGCAGCGTCGTGTTCCAAGGCTTAGCACCATCCCTAGCACACGGCTGGAGCCAAGAGCTTGGACAGAAGAGGGTTGACGCCCTCCTCTCCCTGTCCTGCAGAGAGGAGGACCCGGCCAGCCCAGCTAGCGCCTCTGGCCATCCCTCCCCAGTAGTCCAGATGCTGGGACAGGCCTGGACAGGCAGTGAGGTGGGCGGCCAGATGCAGCGCAGCACCCATGGCGGGAGGAACACACCGCCAGCTTGAGGCCCCCGTTAGCAGTCTGTTACACACTTGGAAGACAATCCTTTGAAAACAAATGGACTACAAGGCCTCCCCTTCAACTCCTGCCCCAGGGACAGAAGCGGGGGGCCCCCAGAAGACACAGGGCCCTCCCACGGAGGAGGAAACACTTCAGCCATAGGCCACATGCCCTAGGAGCCAGGCACTTCTTTCCATACTCTCCCCTTCACTGCCAGGGGCTTCGAGGGGCCCTAGCTCCCTCTAAGGGCCTCAAAGACAAGGTTTCTGCCAAGGGTATATAGAACTACACCCCTCCTCGACGCCCCTCCCCCTCCCCATCTATCATGTTACTTCCCACTTGAGGTCTTATAGCCACACTTGTTAAAATGACTGCCACTTAAGAGGTGGCAAGGAGTCAGAAACACAATCTGGAGCAAAGCTGATATTAAATAACTTCCTGAGCCTGGCACGTCTGCCAAGGCCCCCTCCTGGATCTCAGGTGGATCATAAAGAAGCTACAGAAGATAAGGAGCCAGAGGCACCCCAATTCCAGCCCCAGAGCCACGCCTCTGCTGGGGGAAGGCCCCTCCCTTCTCTGGGCTGGAGTTTCTGCACCAGTAGAGCCTAAAGTAATTCCTTCCTATGTGATCCCACACCCCCAAACACACACACACACACACACACACACACACACACACACACACACGTGCACACACTGAGTAAAGGATATGAAATGATGTCTGACACTCAAATCTATGCTGGAAGAGCCCTCCCTGTCAACCAGCCCTCCCCTCCCCTCGCCGTTTTCCAGATAAACACACTGAGCCTCAGAGATCTTGAGTCTCACGGCTGAGGCCAACCAGATAGGCTGGGGATTAAAGCATCTCAAGAAGAGTAATACCCAAGGAAAATACCAGAAAGGGTCTGGCTGTTAGATGCTGGGATTGGTTGGCTACAATGAAGTGAGTCAGGTGCACAGGTGTGTTCTGCAGCTGTGGCCTCATGCCATTGGCCCAGCAAACAAACACTCCCAATGGCCATCATCACACTCGTGTCCTCAAAGAATCATCTCTAGCTGCTCACACTTGAAGGGGAGAGAAATTCAGCTTACAGATCCTCTGAAGCCCGACCCCGAGTCAGTCTCATCTGCCTCAGCAATGCCCACCATGGCCACCCCACCGTATCAGAATACACTGCTGTTCTACATTCTGGCCACTTGGTGTCACTGCTGTCCCCAATGAACTAGAACCATAGCGGGCTCCTTGGGAAGTAAAATGATCCTACCAGGCCAACAGGATCCCATACATACCCCCTGCACTGTGTCCTAATTCCATCCTTCCTCCAGAAAGAGACAGATGGTCAATCATGGAGTACCCATCCATTATGTTCCAGACACTTCCCACACATCATATAAACCAATCTTCACAGCAACACCTCCCAACAACACCTGACTTTGCAGGTGAAGAAAATGAGACCCTGAGAAATTAAGCAATTTACTCAAAGTTCAAAAAAAAAACACGGAAGGAGGAGGGCAAGAATTGGAACCCGAGTTGGACGTCAAATTCCATGACCTTTTCACAGCATACTTCAGCCTCCCTTGAGTTATGAGGCTCTGTGCTATGGGTTCTGGTTAAATCAAGTTGGTTTGCCAGGACCCTTGGAGGTGCTGGGAGAAAACCACGTGCAGCTTTGTTCAAAGGCACAGTCATAATAGGGCAGAATAAATAGCACCTCCCTTCCTGCAGAAATCATGGTCTAGTGCCCTCTTGTGGCTGATCGTAGAACTGGAATGAGTGCGCATGGGAGGCTCTTCAGGGTGGATTGGAGGGAATGAGCAGTCACCCCCTTCCCACTGGACTCATCCATTCTTTCTCCCAGAGCTGGTCCTGGAGCCCCATCTGTAGCTGACAGGCCTAGTCAATTACAATAGCCAGAAGAGAATCATCCAGTGAGTGGGAAGCTACATAGAGCAAGAACAGCAGTAAAACCACATGGAACAACACCTGCAAGGGGCTGGGTGCTCCTGAGTCACCCTGCATGCAGGTTCCTGGCATCCCAACTCCCAAGGCTGGGGAGTGGGGGAGGCGGGCAGCTGGAAGGCTCTGCCTGGACACTGCCACTTGGTTTCCCAACTGAGGCTATCAGTAGCAACCATTACAATCTCCCTGTTCTTGGGCAGATATGTGCTTCAGCCACTTTGTCACCTTTTCCAAATACACACCATGTTAGTCCTTCTGTTGCCTCCCTGAGCTCTGGCCCTAGGGGAGGTCCTAGCTCCCCTCTCGTCCCACTCTTCAAGGACCCAGAAATGCTCCGGCCCCTCACCTCTGAGAGACTCCTATTGTACCATTTGCCAGTTTGGCCTCTATGCACCCATCATATGCCAGGCACTTACTATAATCTCATTTAATCCTCACCACTCCTCTGGGAAGACAGATCTAGTTAGCCCAGTTTTTCAGATGAAGAGACAGAAGCTCAGAGAGGTTAAGTAACTTGTCTAAGCTCACACAGGTGCAGAGCCAGGATTTAAACTGAAGGTTGTCTGGCCAAAGGAGCCACTATTCTTCCTATGACACTGAGTTGCCTTTGAGGGAAAAGAACCTGGCCCAGGAATAGTTCTAATGGAAGACCTTGGTCTAAAAGATTAATCTGTCAAGATGTGGAGGATGAGCTGGAAGTAGGAGAGGCTGGACTCGGGAAGAACAGATGAGGGTCATAAAAAGGAACCCCACCTGTGGGAATGATGTTCTGGAGCGCGGTGATGAGAGAGGAAGAAAACGAGAGGGAGAGACAAGCATTAAGACTTTTACACACACAGACAGGAGCGCATGTTCTCATCAAAATCTTAAAATAACCCAGTATTATCAGTATTCTTTCTTTTTTTCTTTTTTTTTCTTTTTTTTTGCGGTACGCGGGCCTCTCACTGCGGTGGCCTCTCCCGTTGCGGAGCACAGGCTCCGGATGCGCAGGCTCAGCGGTCACGGCTCACGGGCCCGGCCACTCCGCGGCACGTGGGATCTTCCCGGACCGGGGCACGAACCCATGTCCCCTGCATCGGCAGGCGGACTCCCAACCGCTGCGCCACCAGGGAAGCCCTATCAGTATTATTTCTGATGAGGAAATGGAAATCAAAAAAGTATCCAGCCCAGGGTCACACAGCTGGGAAGAGGCAGAGTTGCGAAGAACTCAAGCTTCATTTAGTAGGTGCCATCCATAAGCAAGGTTGTCTACGCAAACGATCTCCAGCCCAGTAGGACAGCCATAAATGTTATGTTCATCCCTGTTCTTCAGGGATCAGCCTCAAAAAAGTAACAGAAATAAGTAGGTGGGAAAACACTGACCACGACAGAGAGGGTCCCACCTGCAGCCCTGGGTCCAGCAGCCATGGGATGGCCCTCAGGGCAGAGCTGCAGGCCCCAGATCTGAGAGCTCAGGACCCACTACAAAAGAGGGAGATCTCGTCTCCAAAACTAATAGCTGTGTTAGTGGGACAAGGCTCCTTCATGAACCAACAAGTGCAAAGAACAAGACAGCACCTGCTCAAATACGAGACTGCTTGGAACAGCCAGAGAAGAGCTCAAAGCACTCACAGAAAGGAAACAGTCAAAACTAGCCAGTCGAGGCAGGGCCCAGGACCCTGGTTTGCACGGCACTTTGATACCCATCAGTTTAGATGGGTGTCTCTGAGAACAGAGGTGGTCTAGAGAGGCTGAGAGACAGCACCAAGCTCTCACGTCTGCAAAATATCAGGACCCCGTGCTTCCTGAGCAGCTACTTGGTGTCTAAGTAATTACCAAGCTTGGCATGGCTGGGGTTGGGGGCAGCAGGGAGAGAGAGGGGAGAGATGCCTCCACACTTGGACCAGCATACCAAATGGCCTGAGGGAGTTCATAAAGCTCCCTTCTCCCATGACACTAACTCTGCAGTGTAGCCGCCTGTCAACTTCTCTGTGTCCCCATCAAGACTTATCTTCCTGGGCTTCCCTGGTGGCGCAGTGGTTGAGAGTCCGCCTGCCAATGCAGGGGACACAGGTTCGTGCCCCGGTCCGGGAAGATCCCACATGCCGCGGAGCGGCTGGGCCCATGAGCCATGGCCGCTGAGCCTGCGTGTCCGGAGCCTGTGCTCCGCAACGGGAGAGGCCATAAGAGTGAGAGGCCCGCGTACATCTTAAAAAAAAAAAAAAAAAAAAAGACTTATGTTCCTGGGCAGGAACGATGTCCCATTCATTCATCTCCATGACCCTCGTGCAGATGCACTAACCCCTCCTGCTGCTGCTGAGACAAACTTGGTGGGAAGGAGAGCACTCCAGCCCACTTCTGGTCACCCAGGGCACTCTCCCAGCCGCCTCCGGGGAAGCTCAGGTGCAGGAGACTCACATGTCTGGGCTGCAGACATGATGGAGGCAGGTCCCCACGATGAGGGCTGCGAGAGGCCCAGCCTAGGGGAGAGCTGACCTCCCTGCTCAGCCCTGGCTCAAAAAAGTCTCTGAAAGCCAGGTCAGCCGGTGCACATCTCACCGCACTGGAGCTGCATCCCCAGCTCCCAGAGAAGGCAGCCACCACCAGTCTCGGTCAGGCTCGTGCGCAGCACTGCCCTCTGGTGGTCACCAGGAGTCTAGACGCAGACGATCTTTGTAGGCAGGAAGCCAAAAGCTTCAGGGCTTGTTTACGGGAGACCTCAGTCGTGATGCGCATGGAACACAGAAGAGATGCAGTTGTGGGCGCGCAAAGACGCCCGAAGATGCGCGCGCACAGCCCACTTTACCGCGGGAAGCAGTCCAGATTAGGACTGCGCACCTAAGATTGCTCCTTCTCTGTTTGAAAGAGGCTAAGGGCTCCTTTCCCTGCCTCTGGAAGAGCCCAGATCCCTCAGCCCCAGAGCAGACGCTTGCAGAGGGCGGGAGGATGAGAGCCACACCAGCTGGGGAGGCGGCCTCGGAGGCAGGCGTTCTGGTCCCACTGTGCCAGGAACTCGCTGGGTGATTTGAGTCAAGTTCATTCACCTCTCTGGAGCCTTGGGTCCCTTCTCTGTAAAACTGGGCTTGGCCCCAATTACTTCTGAGCCCCTTTCCAGGTCAGATGATTTATGGTTCAAAGTCTTGATCTTTTTCCTAACTCAAAAACACTCTCAGACGTCTAGAAATGTAAATAAGCAACATGGTGCCCTACCGCTTGAGGAGCCCATCGAGTATGTGACCACCCTGATCCGACAGTGACCCTGAGAGGGAGATAAACTCCAATTCCCAGAGGTGATCCCAAATCCCAGAAGGGGAAACCGAGGCCAGAGAGGCTCTAGGATGTGGTGAACTCTTCCAGCCAAGAAGCAGCAAAATGGGGTGTTTCCACAAATCCCTGCCCTGCAGTTGTAGCACTTTGCTGGGTACCCCAGCTCTCTCTGCAGGGACAGCTGTAGCCATCCCCCATGCTCATCCCTATGGAGAGACAGATGGCGCTTCCCTGAGGAAGGGGGGGGGAAGAGAGATGGAGCAAAGAGGAAGGGTAGAGAGGAGTAAAGGCTGCTCATTTGAGGAGGAGGGACGAGAAGGGCCAGGAAGAACTAGGATTCACCCTCCAGGAAAGACGCTCTAAATATCCTCTTCCAGCTCTAGGTGGACACATCAGACATCCCCTTCTGCTCTGCATCCAGTGGCAGCCTTGGAACTCCAAAACTCGAGCTGGGAGAAGCCAACCTGCCCTCTATTCTCGCATCTAGGCTCTCTCTGGCCGTGGGCAATTGGGGACACAGTCCTGCTGACCGCGTCTCAGCCCAGAGTGGAGCTGGCTGGGCCCCAGCCGCCAGCTTCCTGAATACTCGCCAGCCTCAGCTGGCACCTGGTCTCCTGGGGGAGCTGACCTGACCTCAGAAACCAGGATGCTATGGGGTGGTCAACAAGGCCTGGGGAGAGGGCTTGGATGGGACGAGCCTCATGGGAGGCTGCTGCTAGGAACAGGTCAGGAAGACCCCAAGCCTCCCCATCATTAGAGCCTGGCTTTGACAGTGCTGGCCAGGGCTGCTTGGCCAACACCAGACCCACCACTGTCTCATCTGCCTTCCTCTCCAAGCCCAGCCAGGGGAATTCTCAGCTAGGGAACTGGAATGTTATAAAATAAGGGATCCTCCTAGACCTTCATGTCTACCCTTTTATTTTATTATTAATTTATCTTGATGGTCATAGATTCGTGAATGGGTGTGTATAGCAGTATACAGCCACATGCATGAGAATATAGCGAAAGAGTACAGGCAATGGAGCTTAACATTAAATGTCAGACTCCTCTGATTGGCTTCGTGAAATGAAGCAAGTCACATTCCATCTCTGGACTCATTTTCCCCATCTGTAAAATGGGACGAATAATAGTACTTACCTCCTAGGGTTGGTGTGAGGCCGTAATGTGTTCTATTACCTCCCAAGTGCTTGGAACAGTGTCTGGAACATTAGTAAGTGCTCAGTAAATGCTAGCTGCCATGAGTTATCATGTATCGACAGCTTTCTCTTTACCCGGCATGACACAGGCCACTGACTCAGAGTGCTGCTAAAAGGTAGCTGTTACTATTATCCTCATCTCACAGAGAAGGCAACTGAGGCCCAGAGGAGGGAAGGGGTTTGTCCAAAGCTAGGAAAAGGCCCGGTCTGGAGGAGCTGCTGGGGACAGGTTCCTCTCCCTGCTGGATGATTGTGTCTGGGGACAGGATCCTGAATCTTCCACCACCCAGACGGGGGATACTTACGATGGGACAAGCCAGATGGGGGAACAGGGGCAGAAGTGAAGTTAGAAGGGACAGGCTCCAAACTGGCTGCACCCACAGATCCCTGAACCCTGTGTGTAAATAGAGCTCAGCAGAGCCCTCGCCAAGAGCAGTTTTAATTGGCGTGGGCTGCAGGCTGCGAAGAGCCCTGGGGCTGCCAGCCTTGCATAGTTGCTGCCTCTGGGGACCCCAGATTTGGAATCATTGCCCCAGAGGGAGACACAGTCGTGGGCGAGGCTCTGGCTTTGACAGAGTGCCCAGAAAGGGTGCCAGAGCCGAGTAGGAGAAGGCTGTGCTGCCATCTGGGCAGGGACGTCCTCCAGCAGCCCGAGGACCCCCAAGTCCCCACCTCTCTCTGCGCCTCTCCTGGGACCCTCGGAGGTAAGGTGAGGGAGGAGCGGACTGCAGGGGTCCCTTCCAGCTCTGAATTCTGGGGAGCCCTGCCCTCGGGGGTAGTAGGCAGAAATCTGAGGATCCTCATGGGAGTTCCACTGGGCACTGAGCTTCTGGAGTCCTCATTCCTGATGGTCTGAGGTCCAATCCATCAAAGAGGAGCTGCCAGCATGCCCGGACCCCAGGAGTGTTTGCGTTTCCCAAAGTGGAGGCCAGCAAGGCTCAGGGGATGACAGACGACTTGAGCTGAGGGCTCAGTTGCTCATCGATAGATCTGGCGGACCGAGTCCAGCCTCCACTCAGGCCACGCTTAGACCCAACCGCCAGGCCACTCAGCTGCCCTCTACAAGGCCCTCGTGGATGGGCCGCTCCCATAGCGCTGCCCCTTGGGAGAGAAGGAACTTTCTGGATGAAAATAGTCTGCTTCTCCGTTCCCAACAGCCAGAGGGTATCCAGCTGCAGGGTTACCACCGGGGAGAGAATGGAGTCCAGGAAGCCAGAGCAGCCATGAAGGGAGCATCAGAGGAGGAGGCTCAAGACCCTTCCGGATCTTTCCTTTTGTGAGACACTCAACCACTGGGATTCAAGTTCTGTTCTTTATTTTGTTTGTTTTGTTAATCGGGACAATGGGGGGCTAATAATCCCTGCTTAGGTACTTCAAGTAGCTGTGGCAAAAATAAACACAACAGGGGCTTCCTTGGTGGCGCAGTGGTTAAGAATCCGCCTGCCAATGCAGGGGACACAGGTTCGAGCCCTAGTCCGGGAAGATCCCACATGCCACGGAGCAACTAAGCCCGTGTGACACAACTACTGAGCCTGTGCTCTAGAGCCCGCGAGCCACAACTACTGAGCCCGTGTGCCTAGAGCCCGTTCTCCACAACAAAGAGAAGCCACCGCAACGAGAAGCCCGCGGGCACCGCAACAAAGAGTAGCCCCTGCTCGCTGCAACTAGAGGAAGCCCGCACACAGCAACGAAAATCCAACGCAGACAAAAATTAATTAATTAATTAATTTTAAAAATAATAAACACAACTGGAGAGCAGGAAGAAATGAATTGCGGGGAGGGATTCATGGAGGTGAAGGATGTGCTACAAGGGACAAAGGGCAGGGCCCAGAGGGCTACTAGGGACCATCTTTTGACAACTGGCCTGGCCCTGGGACCAGGGGCGCTTAGGAGTCCTGATCCCCTCTGCCACCCAGCCTGTTCCCTTCTCACATGCCCCTGCTCCCACTCCCAATTCATCAACCCCTCCTGGGAACAGAGCCAAGAAGGGGAGCCAGGGGCTTCAGGACCACCCCTCCTACTGTCAACCCGGCTCCCTCTCAAGCCCAGGCCCTTCCAGCCACGACAACATTGGGCACCAAACTGTTTTGATTGTGCATGCTTTAGCAATAAAAATTCATCTCATAACCCCAAACACTCCTATTTATTAAATTATATGCTTATACTTCTTCAATTCATATATTAAACATTAAATAGTCCCTCTTCTCAACAAGAATAACTTGAAATAGAAGACGCTCTCACGTTTTCCTCTCACACCCAGAAGATGCCCCTGCTCTGGCCATGAGCTGAAACCATTGAGCTCATGGTACGGGGTGGGGGGCGGGGGGGGGTGTGTGGGGGCGGGCCACGAAGCTGGGTGTCCAGCCTCTAATGGGAGGCTGCAGGCCTCGGCGCATTCTTGCTCGGGGTGGCACTTGGTTTGGACAGTGGACTCCAAACTGGGTGGCCCAGAGTCCTCTAGAGGTGGAAGGGGAAGGAATGAAGGGAAAATGGCCAGTGGCCAATGGCCAGCGAGGGAGCGCCTGCTGTCTTCCTCTGGGTGGCGGCACAAGGGTCAGCACCAAGCCCAGGGATGGTGCCCTTAGAAGTGGCCTAGCAGAGCCTCCTTGGGGATGTTCCCTGGGCCCCGGGATGGCATATGTCTCAGCTGGAAAGGACACTGCTCCATGGCCTCAATTCACAGTTGAATTTCCAGGCTCAGGACCGTGGTTCACAGAGGATAAAGGGTAAAACCAGGTGTGGGACTCACGTGCCTCATCCCTTTCTCTAATCCTACCCTGCCGATGGCCAACTGGAGGCCCCAAAGGGAGGCTGGAGATGGTGTCTGTGATCCCAGTACAGTCCACTGAACGCAACCCTCTACACGGGGACCCCAGCCCAGGCAGCAGCAGAGATGCCACGATACTGGCAAAAGCCAGCCCAAGGGAGGCCTTTGTCCACCCCTACCGTCAGAGAGAGAAGGAGCCAGCCATCAGGGACAGGTAAGGCAAGGATGGAGAGCTGCCCAGGGGAGCGGGTGTCAGGCCTGGCCCTCTTCACAGCCATCCTTCCCACTTCCGCTTCGCAGGAGAGTGGTCAGCCTCTTGCAGGATGCTGGGCTGACTCCCAGGCTGCATGCTCAGCCCTCGGTAGCCAGGCCAAGAACTCTCAGAGCTAGGGCCGGGCTGGGCTGGTTTTACCCAAACCCACCACGTGCTCAGGTCCCCTGGAGCCGCAGAGCTGATGCCCTGGGCTTCCGGCTGTGCCTTGGAAGACTGACCTGGGCTGAGGATTTTGGCTCCAGGGAGGGTCCTCCAGGGAAGGCCTGGAATCCACCCACCAACAGCCTGGCCTCCATACAAAATCTCAGGGCCTCTTCAGTCCAGGGTCCCCAGCTTTTATCCTGGAGGTACCACTTTCCCCAGGGCTATAACCACTTCCCCTTCTAAATCTCACCTCAAACGCACCTCACGTCTTTACCTCCCTCTCTCAGGCCTAGCCCCAATTTAGGGGGCTCCTGATTGAACCCTATGATGTTCTTGGGGCTTGGCTCACACCCCTACCTGCAACCCAGCTCTCACTGGTAACTGTCAAGGCTGGCTCTCCCCTTGACCCTTAGAAAGGCTAAGAATCAAGAAGTCAGTACAGCAGCCAAAGCCCCCAAATGATCCCTCACCCAGCCAGGGAGGGCCTGCAGGGAAGACAGGGGGAATCAAGGGACCAGAGTGCTGTAAACACCAGGGACCCTGTGGTGGCTCGTGTGGAGACCCAGCTGGCAGCTCAGGGTCCCAGCCAAGAGCCCACGGTCTTCAGAAGCCCCAGGAACACCCAGCCCAGCAATGCCATCTTCTCCCCCTGGATTTTCTTTCTAGCAGTCCAAGGATGCGCTACTCTAACCCAACCCCAGGCAGGCCTGGCCTAGAGACGCCAGACGGCCCCCCTCCCAGCCACCACCCTTCTGCCTTTGTGACGTCAGAGCCTGGCTGGGTGCGGCCGCACATGGACCCTTCTAGGTAAGGTTACTGTGTGTCAAGAGCTCCAATGGCAGAGGGATCGGCCTCCTGAACAGAAAGAGGCCAAAAGGGAGGGCATTTTGGGAGGGGCGGAGGTGAGACCCACACTTCTGCCCTGAGGCCTTGCAGCCGACTTCCTCCTGATACTGATGGGGCAGTCACCTACCCCATCAGAGGCGCCCTCCGATGGGGACACAGGAGCCACCGCACATGCCACCCCTGCGAGGAAGGACCACAGGGAATCTCTGGTCCCTCTGAAAACTCAGGGGTGATCAGTTCAGCTCCTGAGGGAGAGACCTCAGGACTCCACAGCCCCAAGAACAGGAGGGTGGCTGGGTGGCAGTCACCCCAGGTCCCCTTAGCTAGGCCCGCTGGAACTCCAGCTTCTGCCCCAGCCTCTTCCTCAGCCCCCAGAGTCTGCCCAAGCTGCACCCCCCAGACATACACCAGCATCAAGAGCTTCAGGCTGATGGAAGACTGGGGGACCCCTTGATCTCCAAATCTCTGATAGCATCAGAAACCTAAAGAACACATTCCTTTTCAGCAAAGCCTGGGCTTGGACTGAAGCCCCACCTCCAGGTCCCACTAAAGGAAGGCCCCCCCACCCCACCCCACCCCACCCCACCCCACCCCCGCCTGCAGGGCTCCTCTCTGTCCTCAAGCCCCTCCTTCTAGCCCGCCTCCATGGGTAGCCCTGCAGAGTGGGGGACCTGGGTTTTGGGGTCCAACAGACAAAGGTCTAAGCCTGGCTCACTGCTGGGGCTATGTGCCCCCAGGAAAGTTACTTTGCAGCCTGAGCCTCCATCATGAGGTAAGACAGGGATGGTGACACCTGCTTCCCAGAGCGAGCAGGACTCCTCTCCTTCTCTGCTCTGCCTCCACGCCAGAAGGCTGGGCCCTTCCCTAGTTCGGTCAATACCAGCCATAGATATAACAGGGCACTGGGGAGAAGATGGGATGAGGAAGGGTCATCCCACCCATGACCTCTGACCCTCCCCCACCTGCCACTCGGCACAGCTCCGGTGGGAATCCAGTTCCCTGGCTCTTAGGTGTTGAGGTGGATTCAAGGAAAGGAGTCCTGACTTCCTAGCCAAGCGTCTGAGTCCTGAAACAAGGATGGAGACACACACAGAGGGACTCCCAATCTACTCCCGGATTACCTGCCCCAGCTGCCCCTCTGGGGTCCTTCAGTGGCAAAGGGGACAAGAAGCCACCCCATCCCCTCCCATCATTACCTTCCCAGCAGCCCCACCTTGGACCCTTTGCCTGGAAAGCTCAACCCAACTCTTCCTTATCAGACTGCTTCCCCTAGCTTTCTTTTCAGAGGGGGGACACCTCTGCCTGGCCATAAAGAGCCTACGTGATTGTGACCCTCCCCACCTCCCCCTGGCTCCCTACAGGGACACACATCCTTGGAACAGAGAACAAGCTGGCTGAGGCTCACCAGCTCCCAGAGACCCGCGCTGGGCACCTGGGGCACCATCTCTCCAACCCCTGGCCCACCCGATCCCCTGAAAATCCCTAGGTCCAGCTCCTGAGCTCCTGGACCCACTGCTAGGCTCCCCCTTCCCGTCCCACACACACCCCTACCCCCACCCCTCCGTGCACGTCCAAGGCAGAGGTTCCCTGACAATCTCACTCCCACCCTCCTGGCTGCATCTTGGGGATGCTGGAATGCTGTGGCCTGCAGGTGGGAGAGGCTGCATTGGGTCCATCCTGTTTCTCCTGCCCTCCCCTCCACCCCACCCTTGACTGTTTATCTTGTCACCCCAGGCCAGACGGGCTGAAGGTGGTGAGAGGGGGGTGAACGGTCGAGCCAACTTGTCTCCTAGGCCAGGAGTCAGGGACACCTCCTGGACTGCACACTTCCCTCAAACTGTTAGCTGCAAGAACACGAGCAGAGTCTCCATTAAGCCAAGAGGGCTGGTGGGCTTTGGAGAGAGCAGGACCGCAATTCCTCCAGGTTTTACAGCCCCATCACACTGGGGCCGAGGTGAAGGGAGAGCTGATGCCTGGGAGAGCAGCAGCCACGGCAGAATCCAGCCCCTCTTGAGTCTACCCAAATGCCTGCCTCAGACCCCAGCCAGGACTTCAGTGCCAACCCTTTTCAGCATCCCACCCACTTCAGGGGTCTCCAAGGGGTGGGAACCTTGAGGGGAGACAGGTGAGAGCTACCCCCTGAACACTCCCAGTGCCATCCACACCCTTCTCTGGATGGCAGGATGGGATGGGGGTCACCTGGCTGAGGTCAGTGGAAGATAATCTGGACAGGCTCTCTCTCTCCGCCCATGCTTCTAACCCCCATCCCTACCGAAGAAAAATAACCGGGGGGGGGGGGTGGGGGCGGGTAGAGGGGAGAGCAGGCCACCACAGGTCTCCCTCAGACAGGGCAGAACCAAGCAAATGCCGGTCAGACTTCAATTTTCCAAATAAACGGGTCTGCACGATCGTATAAGATGCCCCATCCCCAAAACACGCAAGCCTCCCCTCCTCCCTTCACCATCCTGACTCGGAATTACTGGAACAGTTATCAACGCTCAAACAGGAACAGGATCTGTAGGCGCCCAGATGCAGATGAGGGTGGGAAAGGGCGGGGTGGGGGGGCGTCTCGGAAATGCCCAAAATGGGGTTGGAGAGGGCGGGCGAGAAGGAAAGGGAAGAGGTAGGCGTCCATGACGGCCTCGACATGTCCAAAGTCTCCCTGCGAGCAGCCAACTCCCAACTTGTTTACTTGACAGCGTGTTTTTCTGTTTCCAAAAGGAAACAGTTAAACCTCTGGGCTGGATCGCGAGCAGTCCCTAACTGTCACCTTCCCTCCCGGTTAAGCGCTGCCGCCGCCACCGCTGTCGCTGCCGGCGCCGCTGCCGGGGAATCGAACCTCGTCTACTTTATTCCACTTGAGCGTGGCCAAACTGTTGCTATTTAGTGGGGGGCAAAGAACCCGATTCGCACCCTCGAAACGAGCCGCAGCGCCTGGGGGCGGGGGCGGGAGCCGGGCCCCGCGTGCCCCGGCCGGCTGGGGTCGTCTCGGGGGAGAGGCACACACACGCATCGCCAGATCACGCCTCGCCAAGGCCGGAGCCACCTGGAATACGCAGCCCGAGAGCATCTCCCGAGCCAGAGCGAGCCTGACGCGCGCCCGGCGGGCGGCGGGCGGCGGGCGGCGGGCGGCGGGCAGCGGGCAGCGGCGAGCTGGGGCGGGCGGAGGGCCAGCGAGCCTGACGCGCGCTCTG
>RJWK010035072.1:0-22346 GCA_004363435.1 Platanista minor | reverse complement strand
GTGGGAAGCCTGCCTAAACTAGCCAGAAAAACTGCTGACCATTATATTAAGTAAATACAGGCATATTTGACAACATAAAAATTAAATTTGTATGATAGACACCATTAATGTAGTCCAAAAGACAATTTATATAGGTTCAGAAAAATATTAGTAAAATGTATTTTATATATAGGTTTAATATCCCTAAGATTTAAAATGCAAATTGATAAGGAAAGATAAACAGTAGAACGGTGGATATAGAAATGAATAGTTCAAAGGAGAGGGAATTTAAGTGGTTGGTAGCATAAGGTATATAGAAGCATGTTCAGTCTCATTAGAGCAAGAATGAGGTGTACAACTTTTCACCCATGAGATTGACAAAGATTTAAAACATTCAAAACGTCTAGTGTTGGCAAGGATGCAGGGACAGGGACATTCTTATATATCACTTTGGGAGTGCATTGCTACAATTTTTAAAGATATATATATAGATATAGATATAGATATATAAATTATATTTTATACTACATACATAAAATATTCTTTGGTCCAGCAAGTCTACTTTTGGGAATCTGTGCTATAAAAATAAACATTCTGGTTATAAAGAGATGTGCAATATTTTTGGTACACTTTAAATGACATTGAATGCATATCAAATGAATAAATTGTAGAGATCCATAGTGTGAAGTATTTAATTGATCTAGTTTAGATTTCTCTCTATTGACCTGGAGAGATGTAGATGGTCAAAGCAAGTTTCAGAGGTCTGTTTATAAAGTAAACACTTTTGTAAAAAATAACTACTCCTACCATTTCATATGTACAGATCTGTTAGTGTGAAAGAACATGCTCCAAGCTTTTAGTAGTAGTTAGTTTGCTGAGGGAGGTATATACTACTTTCATTACTTTAAAGTATTAATTTAATGTATACGCTTTTTAAATAGAAATCTAACAGAATATGAAGTTTAAAATGATGTTTCCTATTTAGATGGACGATGCTTGGAAGTATAATGGAGACGTAGAAGGCATTAAGAGAACCCAAAGCAGTTCGGTCAGCATCTCTGTGCAAAGACCTGACACGAGCCAGCTTGCATCCAGGTCATCCAGCGAAAGAGAGGCAGCAGCATCCAGAGAAAGTGTGATGAGGTTGCTCTCTCCTACACCCACCTTCTCATCTCCTTCCCAAGGCCAGGCTGCCACTTCAAAAGACACATTATCTTCAATATCTAGCCCTGATTTAACGTCTGAGCTTGGAGAAGGGAGAAGCTCACCACAGACAGAGGTCTCAAGATCACAGGTGAGTTTGGAAAGGCTTTTCAATCACCTGCTGCCCAGAAACCTAAGTATTTAAATCAGGAAACCACGTTTCTAACCTCTAGGCACTACAGTCTGGGCTGATAATGTAGAAAGTGACACTGCATTTTATTTGTAACAGATCTTGGGGGAAGTAGATCTCTTCCAACTCTGAGTTGATGGATCCAGATGACCCTTGTGATATGGGTGTATGGAGACTTTTTGGACCAGTCTCCCTGGAGTTGGCTGGCTTTGCTCTCAACTCCCCATTTCAGCAGCTGTTGCCTTGCACCGTTAGCACTCAGTAGTCTGGGTTCAGGTGCAGGAGTCACTCAGGAGGTTTTAGATGCAGGTCTAATAGAAAATGGGTAATAAAAGCCCCTTCTCAGGGAAGTGAACTGACCACAAGGAGAAACTGGTACACGTGAGAGGAGCTGGCCACTAAGGACAGGGAACTTCTTTCTCTACCATAGGAAAAATCTAGTGACTTTCAATACTAATTTGTACTTTGGGAAGCCTAGAATTTTGTACCACTCCTTGTCTTTTAAGGGGAATAGTGAGGCTTATTTACAGTATGACAATTGCGTTCTTTTTCTTTTTTTTTGCGGTACGCGGGCCTCTCACTGTCGTGGCCTCTCCCGTTGCGGAGCACAGGCTCCTGACGCGCAGGCTCGGCGGCCATGGCTCACGGGCCAGGCCGCGCTCCGCGGCACGTGGGATCTTCCCGGACCAGGGCGCGAACCCGCGTCCCCTGCATCGGCAGGCGGACTCTCAACCACTGCGCCACCAGAGGAGCCCAACAATTGCGTTCTTTAACATTTGGAGTCCAAATAAAATATACCATCAGATGACGAAGGACTGGGGGCATTTGTAGTTTTTCCTACTTAAAATCCCACAGATGACTTTAAGAGAATTATTAGGTAATGAATGTTCTTTTAGTTATGTTTTACACATAGGCTAAAAAGTTGTTGCTTGTCTAGAGAACAGAAAGAAACTTTTCTCTTTTAGAGAAAAACCTTCAATAAGCAATTTGATAGTTGTATGAACCCCTTAGTGTGGAGATGCTTTTATGGTTCTGTGGCTTAGTGTAGCATTTTCTGATGCCTTACTAAAGTGTATTTTTTTCCCAAGGCACAACATCAAGTATATAACTTGGCCCAAGTTATATTAATGAAATATCTTTGTGTAAAATATGATATGACAGCATATTTTAGTATCGTTAGTTTTTATTAGTACAGGAAAGCTTTACAAGTTTAAAGTAAGCTTTTTTTCTTTGTGATTATAAAGTACTCTGTGCTTGAGAAAACTTGGAAATGCAGGAAAACACATAATAAAAATGACTTGGTAATCCCATCATTTAGAGATATTCTGTAGCATTTACATAGATTTCTTTCAGTTTTCCCTTGTATATTTACAAACATATCTAAATCCAGTCTCTTCAGGTTGCTAAAATCATTGGTTGTAAATTATTTTTGTAACTTCACTTTTAAAGAATTGGGAATACGTAATTAGCATCATAAGTCTCAGTGGATGAGGACAGTAGCCTCTGTTTTACTTGGGGAACATAAGGTACCAGTGGATGAATAATAAAGAGAGAAGCAAGGTGTCTTTTGTTTTATGGACTTGCCCGTTTGCCTTCGCCTTTTCAAATAGCAAATCCCACGAAACAGCCTGATTAGCGTACTGTGTGCTCAGTGGTGGTAACTCGTTGACCAGCTGCATCAGTGGATTAAGAAAAAGAGGCTAAGTGTGGGCGTGGCTTCCAGGTTAGAGCAGTTCAGAGGAACGTGAGTCACCATGGCGTGGTTTCAGGTTTTATCATTAGTGGATTTATGCTCTTTAGTCACCCAACTTGAAATGGAATGCTACCGGGCAAAATTAGGCTTGACTTCAATTGGAATTCTTGAACAAATGTATAAATCATATGGTGACTTGCCTATCCCTGAGATGCTTGGTGTGTCCACTTCTGCACTCCGAGGAAAGTAGCTTAATGTAGCATCACCCTACTCTTGTCACTGAGAGGGAGCTTACTGACTTGGGAAAAGGGCTGGGAATGCACAGAACAGCCTAGGACCAGTATGGCCAGGGCATATGCAACACTCCTCCAAACTACCTAATTCTAGGAGTTCAGAGTACAGAAAAATAAAAAATGGTGTCTGGCTGAGCATCTAGATGTCTTTCTCTTAATTGAAGCGTACTTGATTAACAATATTAGTTTCAGGTAGACGTCTTGGTGGCTCTGTAAAAGAGTGTTCTTCAGGTCCTGTCCCTTACTCACACTTGTGCTGGCAGTGTCCTTTCATTTCTTCCTACAGCATCTCCCTTGATGTTGTTACCCTTTTCTATCCCTGCTTCTGCTACCCTAATTCCAGCCGTTTCCCTCATCCATGCAAACACTTGGTAAATAGTCACGTCTTTGTGCATTCTACACAAGGCTGGCACCAGATTAATTTGCATGATGCCAGGCTGGACTGGGTAATTTCTCTGCTTCACAGCCCCCAGTGGCATGCTGTGGTCTGTTCAGTGAAGTTCAGAGCACTCAGGGGAACACCGAGGTCTCTCATGACTGTTCCCAAACTCCCTTTGTAGTGCCGAAACGGCTAATGTTTACCGAGTAGCTGCTATGCCGACCAGGCTTCGCAAGGCATTATTTTATTTAATCCTCACAGTGACCCTCTTATTGCTGTTTTGTAGCCATGCAAATTGAGGCATGAAGTGGTCATGTTACTTGCCCAAGGCCATGCAGCAATACCGAGTGGTGGAGTCAGGATTTGAACTCACTTAGTTTGTCTCAAGATTGCCTCCACTGCCCTGTGTTGTGAGAAAGAGAGTGGAAGTAGGTGATATCTAGCCACATGGGACTGCTTGATTTTTCTGGAACATACCCTACACTTTCATGAACACATCATATATATTTTAATTTTTATTGTTGCACTATTTTAAAATGTTCATTTCACCCATTTCTGTATTTTGAAGTCCTCCTGTTCCTTCAAAGCACAGGAGGGTCAGTTCCTTCGTGGATCAAGAGATCGCCTCCCCCTTGTTGGAACTGAACTTCCTACCCTTGCAAGTTTCATTCATTGAATGCTTCCTTTTCCATCTGTTCGTTTCTCCTTCACTGGTATTCTTTATACCCTCCATAGCCTTTCCCCGTAGTTGGCACTTAAGTATTTACTGACTTGAATTACATTCAAGGCCTTGATTATTAGACTGAAGTATGAACTTGATTCAGCAGGTAATGTAGGTATTTATAGGTTCTTTAAGATTAAGGGGTGTTTTAGGAATGTGAGCACTGTGATGCTATATAGAATTATTTTAAGGAGGTGAAATCTGGGGGCAGAGGTGGGCTAGGAGCCTCTCACAGAATTGTGGTAAGAAGGGAGTTCATGGCATAAAGAAGCAAAGACTTAAATGACCTGGAAGAACTTAAATGGCCTGGTTTAAAATCTGCCCAGGAATTTCTTTCTCACCTCCATCGCTAGTCTGGAGTTCTGTTTCTCTCTCTTCCCTTTTCTCACAGACTTCTCTTATGGTACTGCTTCTTTTCCGGCCTCCCCTGCCAGTCTGGGCTGCCAGGGCAATTCTTGGGGCACCCAAGCAAGGGGAGGCAGTGGGACTCCCAGAGTCCTCCATCCTGCTCCAACTGCCTCGCAGATGTGGCTTTTCTCCCCAGTTGGTGTTGCATACAGGGTTTTGTTTTGTTTTGTCTTGTCCAAGCCCTCTGCACCCAAATCTCATCCAAATCCACATTTCAGGACCTTTGCCCCAGATTTTAAAATCAGAACCCAGAAATAGGATGATACATGTGGAAGGAAGGAAGCTTTTTACACTTCCTAACGCCCAAGTCTATGAGAGTACCTCTTTTAAGAGTACCCAGGGTTTACCTTATCACATCTTCCTCCTGTGCATTTTACCTGCTTGTCACCTTCACTAGACCCCTACCCTGTCTGAGGGTAGGAAGCAAGCCTGTTGTGCTCACTGTTAGTACAGTGCCTGGATCTGTAATTATACATTGAATGCTGACTGAGTTCTATTAGCTTTAGAGCTACATGCGTGAGAGTTAAATAGGATTTTCTTCAGTCCATCTGGAAACTGCCTAACCAGCATATATTACCATGTATAACATTGTTTCCATGGGAAAAAACAAAAGATAATTACTGGGCATCAACCATGTGGCTTGGCACCTTTTAAATGTCTCATTTAATTCTCTCAATAACCTAGCAAAGTAGGTGGTATTATCCTCACTTTCACCAGTGAAATACTTGAGAGTTGAAAGATAAGCAACACGCCCCAGGCTAGTTAAATGCTTAGGCCACCTTTGCCACTTCTCTGACCCCAATTTTTTTTTTTTTGAAATGTGACATGCTTAAATTTGAGAACTGCCTTAAAACACCAAATGTTGACTTAATTTAACTTTGCCACGTCTCTAGAATTTTAGAGCCAATATGGACTGAAATATCTTCAGGTTCATAAAGAGAAAATCATTCTTAAAATTATTTTGAGGCAAGGTAGATATTTATCAAAACTTACCCAAGCTAAATCTAATTCTGAGGTGCAGACTTCAAACTCTACCCAGCAGGCAATAAGGAGCTACCGGCAATTTTAAAACAGGGTATGGTATAATAATTGGTATTTTCTGTAACTAAAGTTCTGGCAGATGTGAGCAAGATGGGGGGAAAGCAGGGCTGGAGGCGAGAGAGCCAATTAGGAGGTGACCCACAGCAGTTTAGAGGGGAAACCATGACCTGAGTTAAGATGAGAGCCTGAAGGAGAATGGAAGGATGGGATGGTTCCAGATGGATTTATGGCTTGTGAACTTGCTAACACTTTATTAAGTGCATGTGTGTGGTGGTGCTTGGGAGACCATTGTGCAGAGCTGGGGTGGGGAGCACTTAGGGGAAGGAGGGAGGAAGAGGCCCAGAAAGAACATGATGTTTCTAGCTTGGGTATCTGGTTAGACAGTGATGTGATTAACCAATATGTGAAAAACAAGAGGTGGAAAAGCAGGTCTGGGGAGGAGGATAATGAATTTAATTCTGAGTATATTGGCCTTAGGTAGTAGTTGATGACAATGCCTGAGGTTTACTCAGGAAAACATGTGGTCAGGAAGGTGGGAGACTGACTAGGGGTGAAGAATAGCAACAAAAAGAAAATAGAATAAAGAGGAACACACTAATGAAGCTGAGAGGTGGCCAGAGGGATAGAGGAGAAAGGCAGGAGAAAGTGGAATAATGGGTGACTCGGAAGACCGTTTCCCGTAAGCAAGAATAGTTCGTAGTGCCTGATGGGATGAGGGCTGAAAATGGATTTGGTGGGTAAGAGCTAAGCTGGGGAATGGGTTGAGTCAAGTGGTAGAGCTGGAAACACCACCTGCTTCTTTGGAACGGATAATGGAGAGGGGAAACAAGTAGGTATAGACGCATCTTTGGTGGAGGAGAGTAGCTCCAGTGCCAGAGCTGCACCGTGAGTTGAGGGCTGCTCACTATGTTCTCGTTCCACTAAGACACTGAAAAAAGAAACTAAAGAGCTATGTAACAAAAATCAAAGATTATATATTTCCTCTCTTATTTCTGATTGTACAGCCTGAATCTACTTTCAGTGTTATTTGGTTTTATCAACTTAAGTAGGCTTTCTTTCAGGGAACATGTTTATCGAGTTGAAAAAAGTTTGAGGAGAATAGCTGTCTGATTGACCCTGTTGTTTATTGATTCCCATCTGTGTTGATACGAGAATCTTAATTCATCAGACCTCATAAATCTTACCATTGCTATGCCAGATCACCATGTCATTGTTTAAAAATCTCAGATTTAAGTGTATATTTCTGTTTAAATTGTACCTAAATGGAGGGAAGTTATTTTTATTTTAGATGCTGATATGTTGGTAACTGTATTTTATCTTTCCCAGAATAGGCAACTGTAACCACTTGGGATAGTTCTTTATCAGTCATCAAGAATCTAGATTTCTCCCAATAATTTACATTCCTGGTTCCATCCAGTTCAAAAGGAAATTCCCGCAGTGTCATCTTCTGAAACATGGACCCTTTGTAGAATACTCACATGGCATATATCTTGCAAGGAAAAATAAGGAAGTAGAAATCCTAATCATTGTTGAATAGTTTATGCTTGACTATAATTATAGATCTATTCACCTGCAAAAAGTCTCAAGGATAATTTAATTCAAGAATGCAGGATTCCACAGAGATGCCAGAGAGACTGTCATGGCGGGGAGGCCGTGCAAGAGGGACCTCTGGGGCCCTTTCCCTGAACTACCACCACCTACTTTAATCCTTTCTGTGGTGTGGGAGGGAGATGGTCTGCATTGGAAGATAGGGTTTCGAAAACAGAAAGCTTTAAAATTAATGTCACTGTGAGAGAAAATTCTCTGGCAGACTCAGTGACATGCCTGAGGCCACCTGGCTGTTGACAGAAATAGTCCTGTAATTGCTCACATGGTTCTCTCTCCTTTGCCTGTGTGCACTCCCAGGACCCACGTAACAGGCTGCCAGCCTGTAGCCACAGTAAGGCTGACCTCCTCTATTAACTACTTCAGAGAGGTGGTTGTCTGCCTTTTTATTGTGTTCAAGTAGAGATTTATCTCCAAGGTAAGAGCAGTCCTTTGGAGGACAGTTCTTCTGGTCTAATACAATTGTGACACTCTGCCATCTAGAGCTTAAGCTGATTCTTTTTATCCTATGTTTGGTGGAAAAGGGTAATGTTCACTTGCTCTCTCCCACAAAGTGTTCTTTATTGTAATTTGAAACTATTTATTAAAACTCCATCCTGTCTCTTATTCTTCAAGATAAAAATACCTCAATTAGTGTCTTGGAATTTCTAACCCATCATTTGTCTCTGTGCCCTTATATAGCAATAGAGTCTGCACTCTAATTGGCTATAGGTCAGAATTTGGCGGGGGGAGTGGAGTGGGGTAAGAGTGGTGAAGATGACTGTTTATTTTCATTGAGTCATCTCTGATTTAAGTGTGTGGTGGTTTTGGTTAAGGAATAGAGCTAACCAGTCATCTTTTCTATTCATAGCAGAGTTTTGATATACTCTGGAGATTGGTATCCATCAGGCTGATCATGAATGACTGTCCTCACTATCTACATCTGGGTTCCCATATTTCAACTGCTTTACATGATGTCTGATGAAAACGTTTCTATATTATTAGCTGCAATTTTTTTCTTAAAGAATTCCATACCCACTGTGAAGAAGTCAGTAATTATTTCTTGAGAGCAAGGACCATGCCTAATTCATCTTTATTTCCCAAGTGTTTTATGCAGAATAGATGCACAATAAATGTATGTTGAACAAATAAGTGTGATTGCTACAACACTTATTGCTCATATCCATACAATACAGTAAGTTCTTGATCCTTTATTCAGTGCCTTCCTTGTCTTCCTTCTAATTCTTACGTAATATCACAGTGTTTCTTAGAATATAGTTCACTTAGATTTCAAACTTGTTCTAAGGGTAGAAAAACTTATGAATTGCCCTGTTGGTCCTAGGTCTGGATTTAACTGGTAAATTAAAATAGAGGGGTTATAGGCCTTTTTCTGGAAAATAAAGTGGCTTTAGGAAGAATTTTTCTTTTTAAACAGTTAAGTCTAAGTTCTTGATAATTATGAATCAAAGAACTGGAAACACTAGTCTGGGAAACACTTGCTAAAATTTATGTCTGCTGTTTACCCAAAACAAAAAATGTAAATTATGGAAGTTAATTAAATTTTTCACAGACCTAGTATACTGTACTGTAAAACTTAAAATATTTGTTTTGGAAAATGGCCTAAGAAAGTCTGTGAAACTGAGAATTTGTGGCTGTGGACTGTAGGGATGGAGGTGAAAATAGAGGTCTGCCTGTTGTCCGAGTTCTGGGGCCTGCGGGCTGTTGTTACTTCAAGGAGGTTGTGGCCTGGAGTTCACGGTGTCTCAGTGGGGCCCTCTTGGCATCTTACTGGTGGTTCCTCGAGCACGACCCAGTTCTGCATTTTGTAGCATATGTGCAGCTCTGCCTTTACCGCTCGATCTTCATGCAGCAGTAGGACAAGCAACAATGCCTTGCCAAACTTTCAGATACCCATTCGGGGGTGGTACCAGTCCTAAATGAGTGATTCTGGTCGTTGAATTTTGTGTCTATGACCCCCTCAAAATTATTCGGCTAAATATATTGAATGTTGGAGGTAGTTTAAGTATTGTGACATTTTTAAAATAAATGATTTAAATCTTGTTTGCATTTTCAAAGATGCCATTTTAGTGCAATGTATTTGAGATATAATGTGTAAATTTTAAAGGTACAGCATGTTAATCTGATACACATATATTGTCATGTGGTTGCTGTTGTAGTGATAATTAGCATCTCTCACATTACCTAATTATCCTTTCTTTTTAGTGGTTGGAAGTTCTAGTCTCTTAGCAAATTTCATTATAATAAGATATTGCTTATATTCACAGTACTGTGTATTAGATCTCTAGGGCTCATTTACTATTCACTGCAAGTCTGTACCCTTAAACAACATCTGTCCTGTCCCCTCACCCCCATCCCCTGGTAACCACCACTTTACTCCCTGTTTTATGAGTTCGGCTTTTAGACTACACATATAAGTGATATCATACATACTTGTCTTCCTCTGTCTGACTTACCTCACTTAGCATAATGTGCTCAGGGTTCATCCGTATTGTCACAGATGGCAGGATGTTCATTTTCTCATGGCTGAATTCCATTGTGTGTGTGTGTGTGTATACACACACACACACACACACACACACACACACACACACTCACCACATCTCACTCAGCTTCATTCCTGGGTAATAAAAAATGGTCTGTAACTTAGACCCAACTGTATGGTGGGCTAAAGCCTAAGCTTTATCAATATAAATCAACTGATTTATAGTATGCACGTGAAGAAAAATATCTATGGATATGAAGATTTCCCTGATTTTGGCAGCAAAATAATAAACTCAGAGATATTGATGTAAATGAAGGTTTTACCAAACCCAAGGGGAAAAGAATGAAGCTTCCAGTTCATCATGAAATGATTCAAGTGTACCTTGCGTGCAGCCTCCCTTCTTTCACGGATAGACTTTCCTCCATGTGGGTGCCAGGGACACTTGATCCCACCGTTTCATGTTTGTTTTCAGGATCAGTTCAGTGATATGAGAATCAGCATAAACCAGACGCCTGGGAACAGCCTTGACTTTGGATTTACAGTAAAATGGGATTTTTCCAGGATCTTCGTAGCATCAGTCGAAGCAGGTAAATCATAGATTGAGCTCTACTGAAGTTTCTTCTCCTTTGCTGTCCTGTGCTGTTCAAAAAGCCCCCACAGAAATTAGTTTATTTGATAGAGGAGGAGAAAACACATGTGAAAAATGCAGCAGTAAAGTGAAGAGGAGCATCCTCTTCCCAGAGACTGCTAGTTGGAGTTACAAATTACATATTGTTTGATCTTGCCTTGTTAATTTTAGTTTTGAAGAGTCGTAATTTTGTGACTTTTACAGACTTCATTTATCAAAATTTTAGGCTTAATATTTGGAACTACTAACAAACAATGCTAAATTGAAGATCCAGAAAGGACTTTCCCTGATCATTTGTGTTTGTGATGGATACCTAGGTGCTATATAATCAATATTTTCTGAGCGTCCTAATGTATCTATTGCCCAAGGACTCCTGAGGATGCTTTGGGACTTTTACAAAAGCACTGCCCCTCCTCCACCAAATCAAGCCCAGAAACTCCTAGCAAACTATTACAAGACCTAAAATTAAAGTGAAAGCTATTGTATTTATGAGGAGTTCCTCATTTACATATTTTAGCTATATAAAAATGCATGTGAACCCTGGTTATTTCTTTGAAATTTCAAGGCTGCTTTAATCAGATAATGGTAAGTAGTAATTTTAAGCCATTTTAAGCAGCCCTGTTTCTTTCTCCATTCTAGGGTGCATTTGGCTTTGGAAGCTCAGCTAAAGTGGAGTATATATTTCGCATTTTTAATTTAAAAATAATTTACAATTTTCTTCTTAGGAGGTTAATAAAGAAATTTTATTGAACAGATGCATAATTTCCACTTCCCTATTGTTAAGGAAGATACATTCTATAGGATTAAAAAATGCCTTTGGTTGCTTTGTAATGTTGTAGCTACTCAAATATTTGATAACTTTAAGAAATTTTGTGACTCCTCTGCACCTGAAAAAAATACGAGAAATGATTAGGTGAGATTAAGAAGTCATTTTTTTCTCTTAATTTAAATAAGCAGTGACTAGTAGGACATGTTTTTATTTTTTATTGGTAGTTTAATTTATTTTGCTTTATTTAGGTAGCCCAGCAGAATTTTCTCAGCTACAGGTAGATGATGAAATTATTGCTATCAACAACACTAAGTTTTCACATAAGGACACAAAAGAGTGGGAGGAAACCATGGCTAATGCTCAGGAAACTGGAAACCTAGTAATGGATATCAGGCGCTATGGAAAGTCTGGTGAGTTGGTTATACCACCGTGTTTGGCTTTCTAAATTGGGAACTGGTCTTTGGCAAGTGGTTATAACAGCTTTGCTTCAATAACATTTTCTTCTCTCTTCGTTTCACTTTTTTATTTTTTGGGTTAAAGATGTTTTGTGGTTATGTCGAGACAAGTCTTGAATGATGCTTCTTTGGATGTTCTGTCTGAAAGCTTTTCACTAGCAAATTTACTGAAATCTGCATTATTCATTGACTGATTTATATGCTGGACTGGCTTTGAATGCACATATCAGCTGAAGGCTCTTGTAATTATATCTGCATTTGGAAGTCATATGATGATGTTGAATATTAAGAATTACGCCATGGTTTCACTTCCTCTACAGCATCATGACTGTAACTGGTACAAGAGAGATCACAGTAGGTCAATATCCCAGTTGTTCATTCTTGAAGAACTTTCGATGTACATTTCATTACTGTGTTGCTTAATTGTTGAGGTTAGATGGGGAAGGGCATTGAGACTTCCCAGACCTACCAACTTCTGATATCAAAATATAATACCCAGTCCTGGTTTACAGAAAGATTCAGCAAATTTGCCAGTCTTTTCGCTATTAACGTGCTCTAACCCTCTTTTTTTGGAAGGTGATCTGTTGGTAAAAGGCCTAAACTCTTCCTTTCTTTCACTCACTATCTGACTCGTTTGGCTTCTGTGTGTGTATTTTGTATATGTACATTCAGTAACTTTGTTCTTTCAACTTCAACATTTACGTGTACTCATTTCTTGATCTTCGTGTGCCAATCAGACTGGGGCAAAGACCAGCCTTCCCTGCCATTTACACGGCATAAAACCCTCAATCTCACCAGTATGGCTACCAAAATTATAGGTTCACCTGAAACAAAGTGGATTGATGCAACTTCTGGAATTTACAGCTCAGACAAATCTTCAAATCTGTCGATAACAGCTGATTTCTCAGAAAGCCTTCAGAATTCTGTAAGTATCTTGAGAAGTGGGAGTATTTGGGTAGAGCAAAGCAACTACAGGAAGTGTGTTTGTGGGGAGAAAGAATCTACTTTCTCTGAACAATTTTGATGCTGTTTTAAAAACATAGATAATTGAATAAGGTGATTTATAGTAATGAGAATAAGATATATTTTTGAAAATCATAAGGCATTACTTTAGAGTAATAGTGAGTTATATAATGAAAAAAATCCAAAGATCCCATGGTGATGTTTTGCAGGGTTTTTTTTTTTAACATGCATACATATATTTATTTGTTTGTTTGTTTGTTTATTTATTTATGGCTGCATCGGGTCTTAGTTGCAGCGGGTGGGCTCTTTGTTGCGGCGCGTGGGCTCTGTAGTTGTGTTGGGCGGGCTCAGTTGCCCCGTGGCATGTGGGATCTTAGTACCCCGACCAGGGATCGGACCCACATCCCCTGCACTAGAAGGTGGATTCTTAACCACCGGACCACCAGAGAAGTCCCTGCAGGTGTTTCTTACCACTCCTTCATCATTATACCCCTCTCTCAGATCTTTGTGAATGTGAAGTAGTTAATTACGTAAAATTATACACTATAACTTTTCTATGCTTTCCTTGGTCTTTACTTGTAAAATAAATGTAGTAATTGTGTGCAGTTTTAAAACCTCATGAAGCAGTTTTAGTTCTTGTGTGGGTGAATGTGATGGGTAGACTTACAAATGTGGTTAAGAGATACACAGTTACATTAATTGATTTAAAATAATTATAATGTAGAAATTTTCTTTTTATCAAAGTGATAGTTAAATTTAAATTTGCAAACAGATGTGTTTATATTGACTCCCTAGATATAATTGCTGTTATCCCAAGATGCTCCCTTTCATGTAATAAGGAGATCCTGCTACCTTGTATAAGAAAAGTTTAAATGTTAGAGAATCCTATATGACTGTGTTGCTTACTCATAAATATAAACCGAATGGACCAATGAGTATTTGGCCCATCATGTTTCTTGGAAAATGAATGACTGATTGAACTTAAAGCTATTCATGCTTACAGTTGGTCATTAATTCTTCCACAAATATTGAAGAACAATGAAAAAATTATGTTTCTATTATATGTAAAAGGCTGTAAAGAATATATTAATACTGTGAAAAACTCATCTCATTAGAAGATATTTTCACTAATGAGAAACGCATTATTTAAGCCTGAAGTCCAGTTGGAGAGAATGTTGTTAACTGGCATTTTTATCCTTTCTAGAATACTGAATCAAAGGAAATTAATGGAATTCGTGATGAAAGCAATACTTTTGAATCAAAAGGTAAACATTACCATTATAGCTTACATTTATAATATAGGAGAAGTCATTGCACTCAAGTTCTGCTACTATAAAAATTAATATCTGTGAGTGAAAGCAAAACTGATCCACTGCAAGTTGAAACTCAGAGGTTAGCACACAGATCCAATTGCAGCCAGGTGGAAGGGCATTCAGTTCCAGTGTTGAATAGTCCAGGAACTGCAAACAAAGCTTTGGCAGCCTGTCCAGGAGCTTTGAGTGCCTGTGTGTCTAATCCAAATAAGAAAGACTGGTTTTCCCGAGTCCATCAGCTTTCTCGCTATGGTGTGCTGGCAAAGGGAATCTTAGTTAAATACGAGGTGTCCTTTCTCCCTTTTATGTTGTGAAAGGGACAAGCCCGGAAGCATCTAGTAATAAGGAAATGCCAGTGGCAATAGCAGTTGTTAGCAGAAGTACCCATCTGTAATGAAAAAGCAGACATAGCATCTAGGGAAATTTTGTATTATGGAGTCATCACTCCCTTCCTTCTGCTGTCTATCTACAAATAATTGAGCTACCACATGCTGTGTGCTATGGCTTAGGCATACAAAATAAATAAGAAAGATCTGGTCCACGTAGGCAGGGAAAGAAACCCAAAGAAGACGAAGCTTCTCTTAGCATGAAACTAGACTGCCAGGCACAGGTCTAGGTTTTCTCAGTGGTTTGGTGGTTTTGAATCTGCATTTGTCAGTTCATAATACCTTATGTCAAAAGCAAACCAAGTTTATAAATGTCCCTTCCTTTATTGATTATTTATGTATTTAACTTCTGATAATCATAAGTGACTATATTTTAACTGTTTGATATTGCATTCTTTGTCAAAGGAGTTTTTAAAAGTGAACATGACTGCTTTTTTCTTCATGATATTTTACTCTAAGATGTGCGGGTCCCGTTCTGTCAGTGAGTGACTCAGCAGAGCACTTGTTAGTGACTGTGGGGCGATACACAGGCCCTGTCATTTGAGGGTTTTGTTTAGATAAGTAAATATCAACTAGTGTCAAATAATAATTACATTTACATTTTATGAATAAACTGAAGTATAATAATCATTTGCCATAATCTTGTGACAGATCTGTAGAAGCCAGAATATTTTCTTTTTCTCTTTTATCTGATTGAACTCTATTTGCTTTATGTAAAGTTAGGGGCTATAAGATCTTGGAAACTAGGGCAAAATAGTCTAGTTAGAAGAATATTTTAATTTTAGCATTTGGGTTTTTTTTTTAGAATTGTTCTCTGGCTATTTATTTTCTTGTCCTCCTCCCCAGTATTTTTTAGTTCCTTTTTTACTTACTAGTACTGTGAAAAATCTTAGTTACAAACAATTCTTCCTGTACTAGAAAAGATTTTGAATGGATTAACCTAAGCAAAAACATTTTAATTTCCACTTCCCTAAAGGGGTGTGATCTAGCACGGAAGATGGTACTTCAGCTTCTATGAAACTGTGATGCTACCTGCTAAAATTTATTAATCAAAATATTAGTTCCTTTTACTAATTTGAATGTAGTATAGACTACTAAAACTATGTGTGTCTTTGTGCATTGAAATAATCCCTATCTTCTATGGCTATCAGTTTTATCATTTTAAAAATAATATTGCTACAGAATGGAAAGATGTATCAAGTATCGTTTAGTTTTCCAGTGGTGAGAGATTAAAATGAATGACATGGTATTGATGTGTTTTTTTTGTGTTTGTGTTTTTCAACTAGCCTCTGAACCTATTTCTTTGAAAAACTTAAAAAGGCGATCACAATTTTTTGAACAAGGTAAACTGCCAAGCTAACAATTCATGTACTTTCATGGAATTGTTCCCACTCTCCACTCTTTTCCTGATAGTCTGTGGTGCTGGGCACTGAGCCTCTTCTATTTGGCCACCATTATGACCAAGCAACATAACCCATTTCCGTTCTTTCCCTAGGGTCATCAGGCTTTTCTTACAGTTCATGGGTCTACCTCTGTGGTAATGGGTCTTTGTGTGTCCTTTGTATACCTCTGAAGTTTTTGTTTTTTTTTTTTTTTAATTAAAAAAATTGAGATGCTGTTTAAACACACACTACTTGCCACTGGGTGACAGTAAGAAATGAGGAATTTCATTTATGCCTTACTGCTTCCTACAAATTGCATAATATTAGATTACACCAACATACAATGGGCCAACTTTTAGAGTCAAATTTTGGGTTTTGGAAAATGCTCTGAATGAAGAACAGAGTTGTTGATTGCTATTGGGATGATGGCTTTGGAGTGTTAATAGGACCGCTCTGTAAATTTGGTCACATCTGTAAACAAGTACATTTTGAGATTCTCTGTGTTGGTGTAGTCGGGCAGTGCTGTATTACAGTGTGCCGTGCATGTGGCATTTCCTCCCCTTTCACATTTTTCTAATGCTCTGTCTCATGAATGCAGTTTGAACTCTGTGCTTTGCAGTCAAGAGCTTAAAAGTAATATCCAACATTTGAGATGCAATGGCACAGTCAGTAGGGGGTGTGCTGTTGGTGTCTAAAATGTTATTATTTCTTACTTTTAAGATTATCAAAAGTATTTCCAAACTTGCCTTATAACATGGTACTTACTGGATTTGTGTATTTTGTGTTAATCTATTCGTAGTCTCTTTTGGTGAATTAAGGTCTCTTTTTGACCGTAAATAGAAGTAGCTTACCAGCTCTGCATGTACAAGGGTCCGTTTGAGTTAGTGTCCTTTGTGTTTTTGATATTTTTTGTTCAACTCTTGTTCTTCTGTGGTAATTTAATTGAAACCGTGTGATACTCCTAGCTCAAATTGGCTAAAATAAAGCAATTCCTTTTCTTTCTCCATTTTCACACACTTTTCTTCAACAGACTATTTTAGGGAAGAATATTTTCTTAACTCTCAAAGCAGTTTTCTTAAAAATATGATTGTGTAAGTGAATAATTTGACAGCTGAGGTTTCAGGAAAATTTTAAAATACAGTATGGTAGTGTATTTTATGAAATTTGCTTACATGTTTATAATCATTGTACTACATACAGGCACACACAATTATGTAGGCCCCCTAAGAATAAAAAGAATAACATTCTGCCCATAAGTTTACACATGAAGTCTGAATATTTTGTGTTTCAGGTAATAGGAGTGGAAAGGGAAATGTTTCTTGAATATGTTTGTTGGTGGCTTATTTCAGAAAAGTAGCTCCTTAGCAATAAGACCTGAAAAATGTGACTTACACCTGTCACAATGTAATTGAATAGCAGCAAGTAAAAAAATTGGGTTTGGTAGATGATGTAATATTTGAAATTCAATTTTTCTTCTATTAGGCCAAGTTATGAGAATACTATCTACTCTATTGATAAAAGAACCCTGAACCCTTAGAAATAAGTACACCAGTATCTCAGCTGATGCACCTAGAGATAAGATGAAACTTTGGCATCCACTGTTTCTCTTCTTTTTACTGACTGAATTTGGAAGATGAGTAACAAACAGATGGAACTAAAGAGAGAAATGTACTGTTGTTTGAAAAAACTGATGTCACTTAGTATACTGGCATAGAGACAGTTAGTGATACAACTTTCTGAAAGGAATTATTTCATAGAAATGAAGATTTATATTGTTTTCTTTTTCTTTCCTTGCCCACGTGCTGTAATATAGGAAGTTCCGATTCTGTGGTGCCTGATGTAAGTAGTATTCATTTGGTTTTGGAATAAACGAGGAGGCCTGGGTGGGACTGAATTAGCACACAGTAGCATCGCTTACCGTTATTTTAAGCTGCATGAGAGTTTATACAGGAGTATCTTTCCAAGACAGAGAGACCTATTTTTTTTTTTTTTTATTGAAGTATAGTTGATTTACAATGTTGTGTTACTTTCTGGTGTACAACAAAGGGATTTAGTTTTATATATATATATATATATATATATATATATATATATATATATATATATATATATATATATATATATTCTTTTTCATACTTTTTCCATTATGGTTTATAACAGGATATTGACTATATCAATAGTTCCCTGTGCTATACAATGGGACCTTGCTGTTTATCCTTTCTATGTAAAATAGTTTACATCTGCTAATCCCAAACTCCCAGTACAACCCTCCCCTGCCCCTTGCCCCCTTCCCCCTTCCCCCTTGGCAACCACGAGTCTTTTCTCCATGTTTGTGAGTCTCTGTTTCGTAGATAAGTTCATATGTGTAAGAGACCTATTTTGATATATAAAGCCCACCCTCCTCTAGTACAGCATAGGCCAAGGGTGATATGAATAATGTATGTATGCAAAAGTACTTCAGTAGATGACTTAATGAAGTAACATATTCTTCTCTGTTTGCACCTTTTCTCTTGTGACTCGGCAGCTTCCAGTCCCGACCATCAGTGCCCCGAGTCGCTGGGCGTGGGATCAGGAAGGGGAGCGGAAGCGGCAGGAGAGGTGGCAGAAGGAGCAGGACCGCCTGCTGCAGGTAAAGCAGGGTAGTGCGGGTCAGCAGGAACACACAGTTTGCTTTAACAGCTTTTCCTGCTCAGTGTCAACCTACATTAAGAAGCAACTTTAAAAAAATTAAAAGCCAATGCCCTCATAATTAACAAATCTTTTGATATGTGGCACAGTTTTTAAAAATTTATTTATTTATTTATTTATTTATTTTTGGCTGCGTTGGGTCTTCGTTGCTGCGCGTGGGCTTTCTCTAGTTGTGGCGAGCAGGGGCTACTCTTCGTCGCAGCGTGCGGGCTTCTCATTGCAGTGGCTTCTCTCGTTGCGGAACGTGGGCTCTAGGTGCGTGGGCTTCAGTAGTTGTGGCACGTGGGCTCAGGAGTTGTGACTCGCGGGCTCTGGAGCGCAGGCTCAGTAGTTGTGGCGCCTGGGCTTAGTCGCTCCGCGGCATGTGGGATCTTCCCCGACCAGGGCTCGAACCTGTGTCCCCTGCATTGGCAGGCGTATTCTTAACCACTGTGCCACCAGGGAAGCCCCTGTGGCACATTTTTTATGAAATACTTTTCCATTTTGAAAATTTCCAGAGTCCTCCTTTTAAAAGTATTCATTAGACCTACTCTGTATATTTTTAGAGTTTGTGGCACCATCGTTTTATGGATTTTCTTATGCATGAGAGGTGTAGAGATCTGTCAGGACCTCCACCTGCATAAACTGTGTGCTTGGTCCATTGCACAGTAATTCAGTGCCCCTTCCAGTTGGCTCGGGGCTTCAATGAATTACAGCCACAGTGAAGAGTGGATATGGGTTCAGTTCTGAATGTCTGCCGTTTCCCAAGTCTTCATTTTAGCTCAGTATAAGCTGTGATCTACTTTAGGGGTGCAAATCTGATTGGTTAAACCAATATCTCTGTCTTTAAAGGTGGAGGTAGAGGGCAGAACTGGCAAAGTGCAAATGAGAGATGAACATCATTAACCTATTAACTAACTAATATGCCATCTCATCTTGTAGGAGAAATATCAACGTGAACAGGAGAAACTAAGGGAAGAGTGGCAGAGGGCTAAGCAGGAGGCTGAGAGAGAGAATTCCAAGTACTTGAATGAGGTAGTGTTGACCCACGCCCTCTTCTTTCTCCACCTTGTTGGTGAAATTCGCTGTAAAATGGAAGCTACCCCGTTTCACCTGGCTTTTGTCACACATTCACCTGTGTAGTTCTCTGAAAATACCAGGCTCTGGTTTGTCAGAATTTCACTTTGACGTTTCAGCCTTTCTCCTCGTTTCTCTACTGTATCACTAAATAATCCTATCAGTAGGCTCTAAGTGCATCTTCCTCTCCTGTGTTCCAGCTCCACCGCCCATGTGTGATTTTTGTTAGTGATAAAACTTTTAACATTATTTCAAGTGGAATTCTGGGCCAACTACAATAAGTATCATTTAAAACTGAATATAGACATATCGGTGCATATTACAGAAATGCACAGATCCAGATGGGTTTCTTTTCTCCCTGGTCACATAGGAGCTAATGGTCCTAAACTCAAACAGCATTTCTCTGACCACACGGGAGCCTGTCGTGGCCACCCGGGGCGAAGAGTCCAAGGCACCTGACAGGGAAGGAACCCCGGCAGAGGAGGAAACGAGGCAGCAGCAGCAAGACAAAGGTGTGAACGAGGACCAAAGGAAGAAGCTGCAGGAGCAACTGTCTCTGGAGAGAGAGAGGAAACTGAAGGAACAGCAGTATCAGGAAGAGCAGGAGCAGAAGCGGCGCCAGGCAGAGGCAGAGGCAGAGGCAGAGGCAGACGAGCAGAAGCGCCAGGCGGAGAGAGAGAGGGAAACTTCTATCCAAATATACCAGTACAGAAGGTCTGTCCCCACGGCCAAAGGGCGCGTGTGCTTTTTCAGTTGATCTGACTTGGGTGCCTCTCAGGTGGGGAATGGATACAGCTACCTGGTCCCCCTGCTCCCCACCATCCGTCCCCCATGCAGGGCAACACAAGCAGAGGTGAACCTTTTTTACTGTCAGTGATCCTGTCACCTTCCTTTCCTCCTCAAAGTTCCCATATGGCTCCCTGTCACGTTAGGACATCATCCAGAGTCCTCGCCGTGGCCCCGATGGCTTGAATGAATTGCATCTCGGCCTTCTTGTCCACCCGGCTTCCAACCACTCTTCCCCTCACTTGGTCGCTTACAGTCACACTGGCCTCTTTTTCCTTCCGTGAAAATGTCTGACCGACTCTGCCCCGGGACTTTTGCATTTTCTAGTCCCGGTACCTGGAGAAGACTTCCCTCACGTGTTTGTGTGGCTTACTCATTTTAAGTCTCTGCTCCAATGTCACCTTCTCAGACTTTCCAGAATACCTCGCCTGAAACACGTCTCTTCCCCCCACCCGTTCTCTCTAGTGTGCACTTGCCTGCTGTACATTATGCATGTATTTGCTTGTCTGTGAACCTGCCCCATCCCACTAAAATGTGTTATGAGGCCAGTAAGTTTGTTTTGTTTACTTTGGTAGCCCAGCCCTGGGATAGTACCAGAACATAGCAGGCACTCAGTGTATGTTTGTGGAATGAATGAATTGCAAATGTCTGTTGGCGGTAGTAGGTCTGTTTTCTGTAGGGATGGACTGAAATACTTCTGTATGTTTAGTTTTCAACTCAGAGACCATTCTCATTAAAGAGGCTGGAATAACATTACTTTGATCTCCATTTCTTAAACTCTGGGATGGCATTAAAGTCTAATACTTTGAGCATAAACTCTTTTTCCATCTTTTAGGCCCACTGATTCCTATGACATACCAAAGAGAGAAGAATCTTCGGGTTTGCTTCCTAGTGACAGGTGAGTAGAACTTTAATTGTAATTTGGTTGGAGTAATTGGCTTCAGAAGAATATTTGAGGTCTTGCCTAGATGTTTCGTAGGACTGCTTTAGCGCCTGCTCTTTTGTGGGATACAGAGATATCCTGCTGGTTGATCTCTGTATCAACTGGCTTTTGCTGTGTAACCAGCTGCCCCTAAACTTGGTGACTTGACTTATGATTTAGTGGGTCAGCATTTTAGACTAAACTCAATTGGTGGTTCTTTTAACTGACTGGGTCCCTAGTGCATCTACCACCAGTTTACTGAGCAATTCTGCTTTTAGGAGTTGACTGGCTGTCAGCAGGGACAATGAGAACAACCAAGCCATGTGTCTTTCAACATCCAGCAGGCCAGTGCAGTCTTCTGTATGTGGTGGCTGGACAGAGAAAAGAGAGAGAATTAAAGAGAGGAAGTGTGTGAGGCACCTTGCAGTCTAAGGTCTGACCTGGTACACCATTGCTTCTGCCACATTCTGTTATCTAGAGTCACAAGGCCAGCCCAAGTTCACGGAGAGGAGAAAAACCCTATCTCTGTGGGAGGAGCCACAGCGCAAGGGGAACGGACACAGAATAAGACTCGTGTTCATTTTTGTGATCTACCTGAAGCTTTATTTTAAAGAAGTTATAAGCAATGGCATAAGCTTACCAGAAGTTCCATGTGGACATCTGAAATGAGAATTGTAGCCTTTCTCTCTTAGTTTGATTAGAACTACTAGTCAGTTTCAGGGAATTAAGGTAGGATTTCAGATACCTGAAAAGTTATATATTTCCTAAAACATTAAATTTAATATTTTAAAGGAATTTAAAAAATGCTTTGCACTCTTGAAATCGCTAAGGACTTCTGAAAAGTCTGTATATATATCCAGTGTATGACCATTAATCTGTGTTTTCACAGCTAAAATTTCTCCTTTAGGAAGTTCGCCTTAGAAATAAGGAAAGACTCATCTCTATAGGCAGTCAGGATGACTAAACAGGGCTCAGAGTAGATAGGGAAAAGAAAAACAACGTACATAAAGGTACTAATGAGCTGACATTAAGCTAGACGAAAAATTCTAGTGATGGATAACCTT
>RJWK010035071.1:11522-22455 GCA_004363435.1 Platanista minor | reverse complement strand
GCCGGGTGCGTTGGTGGGCGCGGGCGCCGGGGGCGCGGCAGTAGCCGGGCTGGCGGGGCTGAGCTGGCCGGGGGGCGGTGCGGCGGCCCCGTGGTGCGGCGGGGCCGGCGGGGGTGCGGCAGCCGCGTGCAGATGGTGTGCGTGCGGGTGTGAGTGGGGGTGAGGCGGCGGCGGCGGGGGCGCGGCGGGCGGGCCTCCCAGGCCGTTGTACGAGTTCACTACGCCGGGAGGCAGCGCCATGCTCTGCACGCGTGAGTACGGCCCGTATGAGGCAGCCGGGCCCGCCAGCCCCTTGACCACAGCGGCCGCGCCTGGGCTGCCCGGGCCTGCGGCTGCCGCTGCTGCGGCCGCCGCCGCAGCGGCCGCCGCCATCTGGCACGAGGCGTAGGGCATGGGCGAGGGCGGCTGCGGTAGCGGCCACGAGTTGTTGAGGAAGCCGGACTGCAGGTACTTGGGGGGCGCCAGGTAGCCGTAGCCGTCGGTCCCCGCGCCTGCCACGCCGCAGCCACCCGCGGCACCTCCGGCCCCAAAGAGCCCCTTGCCCGGCTGGAAATGCGCGGGCGGCGGCCTGAAGGGTCGTTTCATGCGGCGGCGGCGCCGGTAGTTGCCCTTCTCGAACATGTCCTCGCAGGCCGGGTCCAGCGTCCAGTAGTTGCCCTTGCGCTCGCCGCCGCCCTCGCGCGGCACCTTGATGAAGCACTCGTTGAGGCTGAGGTTGTGGCGGATGCTATTCTGCCAGCCCTTCTTGTTCTTCTCGTAGAACGGGAACTTGGCGATAATGTACTGGTAGATGCCGGACAGCGTGAGCCTCTTCTCGGCGCTCTCACGGATCGCCATGGCGATGAGCGCCACGTACGAGTATGGGGGCTTCTGCGCCGGGTCCGGTTTCTCCGGGGCTGTCCCGGCGCCGCCGCCGCCGCCACCCTTGCCCGGGCTCGGCGGCGGCGGCGCCTCGGGCTCCTTGGCTGCGCGGCCGGTCTCCGGGGCCAGCAGGGCCCCCGCGGCGTCCTCGGGCTCGGGATAGCTAGCCATCATGACAAAGCTGGCGCGCCGCGGCCGGGTAGTCCCTGCTCTTTTCCGCTGGCGCTGGCGCGGCAAAGAGTCCCGACGCACAAGTCCGCTCACGGCCGAGTCTCAAACTTCTAGAGACTGCGGATGCCGCCCGCGCTCTCGCTGGCGGCCTCTCGCTCCTCTCTCTTCTTTCCCTTCCCCTAGGGAGAGGTCGGCGGGAGTGGAACTCAGCTTCTGGCCATGGGCAGCCCGCCCAACAGAGAGGGGCTCCGGCTCCGCCGCCCCTCCCCGCCCAGGCCAGTCCCCGCCTCGGTGGGTTTTCTTTTCTGCGCTCTTCCCCTCCCCCCACCCTCCGGTTTCCCGAGGCAAGACCCGCGTTTCTGGCGGAGCAGCCTCCTGGAGTCCCTAGTGCGCCAGGAGCCTCGCTCTGTTCTGATTCGTATGGGCTCCGCCGAGTTCCGCTTGCGTCAGGCGCCTTCGCCCCTATAGCGGGGCTGCCAGCCGCGCATGGGAGAGTTCATCTCCAAGTCACTTTTTGTAAACGCCCCGCACAGCCCGGACCGGCCTGCTCCCTCCCAGCGAGGTTAGGGGGCCCGGCGGACAGCCGCGCTCACGCTCTCACAAGCCCTTGAATCTGCCGGTGCTCGCTCTGCGGACTGGGCCGGGAGATGCCGAGGGCCTCGGCGGGGTCCGTCCACCCTTGGCCCGTGCCCTGGGAGCTCGGGCCCTAGCGGGGAGAGGCGCGCCAAGCCTCCTTGCAGCTTCCAGGTGAAAGAAAACGACTCCTTGGCTCTGCCCTTCGCTGCTGGCTGGGGGCTAAACTTCTAGCTCCGGTCCGGGGGAGGGGCGGGACGGCGAGGGGGCCGGACGAGGGTGGGGTGCAGAGAGCTGCGCGTTGGCTTTGGGAAATTCAGCCCAGAAACGCGTGTCACTGAACGAACAAACCTCGGCCTGGCCTGTCCCTTGCGCTCTCAGAGTGACTGGGCCGGGACGGAGCCGGGGAAGAAGATCGCTGGGAATAGGGGCCCAGGGGCTCCGCCTGAAGCCCCTGCACCCTTCCTTGCGCCGCTCCTGGACCTAGGGACCAGACCCCTACTCAGTAACTGCGTCGTAATCCTACGGGTTGGATGTGTGCTTTAACACACAGAGACTCCCTTTAACCAAGTAGACCCCACTCTGCTCGTGCTCCGACACAGGCGCAGATGTTGCCGTGGGGCTTTGGGGGACTGTATATGTATGTGCACCGCATCACAAATAGAAGTCATGGGGAGGGTCTGTCCTTGTGACACGTGAGATACCAGCTGTTCGGGTGTGCGTGTGCTGGTGCAGAAACACAGGTATGCACATATACACGGTGTGATTTTATATTTATGGGGTAAAACACATTTATACTTATAGATATGTAATGGTATATGTGTATCATGTATCAGAGCAAATGTGGCTCGTGAATGTTGCATCTTCTTTCTTTTTCCTCTTTTCTCTCTCCTCCTTTCTCTTCTTTATTTATTCTTCCCTTCCCCATTTCCCTTTTTCTTTCTTTCTCAATTCTTCTTGCCTCTCTCGCTGCTGGTGTATATAATCTATCACAGCCTAGGAAGAAAAACAACAGGCTGTAAGGGAGGTACTTGTTCAAATCTCTCTCCTGACAAGACATTTGTTCGATCTTTCTCCTGAGATCGAACTGAGGGGTGAATTCTCACCTACTTTCAGCAGAAGTCTGATTGGGACCCAGTTGCGTGCAGGGAGGTTGTCTCAGGGGAAATCAGTGCTGGCAAAATAGTCAGGTGTGTCTTTTAACAGTTAACTCAGCCTTTAACAAAAAGTCTGCAATCATAAAGTGTGAGAGAGATGGCTGGTGTTTTGCGTCTTCATGCCCCAAACCCCTTGTCGCCGACGGGGCCAGGATACTTTGTGGAGGAAGGTGAACTGAATGGATGTCATGTGGGTGTGTGTAGTGGTTGGCATGTCTGGAGTGGCTGGCCCAATGCTTGTCAGTACCTCTTCCTCCCAAGCTGCCCAGTCTCTGAGGAAGCCTGAAGAGCCACTGGTGGCCTATGGGCCTTTTCCCCAGCATCCACAGGCCACCCTCATGTGCGGCCTCTTCCCACTCAGGCCCCTGACCTGCCTTCTGAGGTTAAAGGAAAGGAGGACAGGGTGATCAGGCTCTTTGGAATTCAACATCTTGAAGACGACTCCAGAGAGCTCAGCAGGGCAGCCTGGCCTGAGCACCACAGTAAGAGGGAGCAGGGCTCCCCTAAATTCACCTCACTAAATACCTTTCTCCATCCACCGTTGAAAAGGTCCCAAGTGGCTTGATTGTTTTCTTTCACTGCTTCCAACATACACCGGGGCAAGCAGCTGTTCTTCAAAACTTCTGTGGTTGCTTCCTGAGCAAGAGCGAAGTCGTTTTCTTCTCGCTTGCCCCCATTAGTGCCCAGGCTGTGGGTGGGAGTTGTGTGAGTTGGCTTTGGGGCTGCTGCAGATTGACCTCACTGTCCATCCTCTCCCAGGGCCTTGGCAGGGGAAAATACAGCTTGGGGGGTGGGGGGCTGCTCTCTCCTCTGTTTTTTTCTGACCACCCAGGCTGGCGCCCTCTCTCTCTCCCTCTCCCTCTCCCTCTCTCCCCCTTGCAGGCATTTCCGCTGCTGGCCTGCAGCAGCCAGGTGTGACAGCATTGTTGTGTGTGTCATCACTTCCCTCCTGAATTCCAAACTTGGCTCCCTTTTCAGCCTTTAAGGATTGTGTGTGTATGTGTGTGTGTGTGTGTGTGTGTGTGTGGTGTGTGTGTGTGTGTGTGTAGGGGTTGGGGGTAAAGGAAGGGGTTACTCTCAAGGATTTTCTGAGTAGAAAGGAAGAGGAGTCCTGCTTCCAGGTACCGATCTCTCCAGGAAGCGGTGGGGCGCGCCTTGGTTTACTTCTCAGCCCTCTTGGGCAGGCTGGGTAGGGCCCTGCTTCTGGGCGAGGTCGGGATCCCGCCGGCAAGACAGACCGCGCCGAGGCTTGTGTGGGGCCGCAGGGCGTTGCGGCGCGCAGGGCTCCGGCTCAGTGACCTTGGGGCGGTGCCCACGTCCAAGGGCCGGGCGGAGCTCCCAGCCTCTCCGGCCCGGGTTTCCCGGCGGCCCGCAGCTGCGGCTCAGGTCTTCCAGCCCGAGCACCGCCGGCCGACGCCGTGGAGACCCGCCGACCTAGCGCGGCCGCCGGCCCCGCGTCCGCCCCGCGCGGCGGAGGCCCCGACAGCCGGAGCGAGCTGTGTCCTCCGCTCTGATGGAGAGAGGCGCTTCTCTTCCCACGGCCGGGAATCCTGCAACAGCGCTGGAGCGGCCCGCGCCTTGGGAGCCCGGAGGCCGGGCCCCGCCAGGTGAGCCGCCCGGCGGCCCCGAGGCAGGCAGAGTTTCCCTGGCCCCGCTCAGCTGGCCCCGAGCCGCCGCCGGCGGAAGCCCGCCAACACCCACCGCTCGCCGCTCCTGCGGGGCGAGAGGGAACTCTGCGGCGCCACGGCGGGAAAAGGGAAGCTTGAATACGCGTGGTGATTAGTACATACCCGCGCGACTCCACACCTCAACAGCTGTCAGCACCATCCCGGCCCACCCCACCCCACGGACTCCAGGTCTCTCTACCCAGGTCACATTCCTCCATCCATCCATCTCTCTCTTAGTCAACCCCTGTTATCCCCTCCAGTTCTCCTTTCCCCCACTACTCTCTCACACTCACCTGTCACATATACTAGTTCAGATCCTGCACATTTTGGTGGAAAACCTGTCAGTCTGATGCCCTGCTGGGACTCTAAGCCTCTTCACACACTCCCACACCCAGCTATCTCAAGACTGATCTCTTGGCTCCATGTTTGCAAGTCTGACTCCCAGAAGCCTGCTGATTCTCTAATGTCCTTGGCCTGCGGTTAGGGCGAGTGGGCTGCCACCTGGATGTCACCATGGCGAGATTACTGTTCAGAGTTCTTTTGAGAAGCTCAGGTACAGAACGTATACCTGATGCACTTGAACACACACAGGCCACTCACACAGGCTTCATCTCTGTCTTGTAGCTGTGCTTGCTGCCGGAACTGAACTGACAGGCTGCAGAGAAGTTTGCACGGTTCTCGCCTGTGCACACACCCACACGGCGCCAGGCCCCAGGCCAGCCGGTATTATTCTGCCTGGTTAGGATTAGCAGAGTCACTTACCCAAATATGTGCTTGGGAGAGAGAGTGAGAAAGAGTAGGGAAGTGGTGAGAGAGAGAGAGAGAGAGAGAGAGAGAGAGAGAGAGAGAGAGAGAGAAAGGGAGAGAGAAAGGGAGAAAGGGAGAAAGGGAGAGAGGACGCTATTACCCATTCTGGGGAAGAAGTCCCAGACCAGAGCTGAGAGCTGTTTCCAGTTGGTAAGTATCTTGCTGAATTCCCCCCCACCCCACCCTAGGCCTGTGGGTGGCTGGGCTGGGAGGCAGCAGGCCAGAGTTCTGGGTTCCTCCTTACCTTACTGATGTTGGACTTCAAGTCCATCAGCACCTCTTTACACCAAGGCGTGTACGCCCTACCTTGTACCAGGCAGACTGCAGTGCAGTTGCAGACCTTTTTCCTGGTTGAGCCTAATTCAGAAAGAAAAGGCAGAGGAAGTGGTTCCTGGGCCATGTCAGGACCTCTCCCTTCCAAAGACCTCTGGAATGCTCCCAGAGAGAGAAGTCTAGGGTGGCAGGAGCTGCTGGCCAGCTTCCTCTGGTACCCTATGGCTCTGACTCCCATGGCCCAAAGCCATTTTCTTCAGCTCTGAACAGTGAATACCCTGACAGTACGCCCAAACACATGCTTGAGAGCGTGATGTATTCTTGTTTAAAGTTGCCTTTTTCCACATCCAAACTGTAAGCCTTGATGGGCAGAGACTGTGTCCTCCACTTCTCACTCAGTGCTTCACACCAGGGTGGGCTTAGTGCATTGCAGTGGAATTGGAACATGGCTGTGCTCCACAGAGAACTGAGAGATGCCACTTTCCTTATTATGAAGCTGGAATTTCTAACAAAGGGACTGCAGGTGGGGAAGAGTGGCTGGACCATAGAGGGCCAGCTCAGGATCTGAGAGTCCTCTGTCGTCTGGGGCTATCTGCTCATTATGGTGGTACAGCCGTGCTGCTGAACCTTAGGCAGGGACACAGGACATCTTCCTGGTTTCCCCCACCCCTCCCCCTCCCCCGTTCATGGCGAGGATGTGTCTGAAGCAGTCAAGCTTAACTTTACTAGAAAGAGAGAGACCTCTGTATCTGTGGCAGCTAGCTTGCAAGGTAAGGCCTGCTGTCTGGAGCCCTAAGCAGGCCCATGAGGGGATACCTGAAAGAGCTCTTCCTCCTGGTTCTCATTCATATTTCTCTCCACAAGTGGGCACCATCTAAAGAACGTCCATGTAGGAGGGCAGTTTTAGATGCCTAGCTTTGATGCAGCCCAGAGGAAAGGAGAAGGGCTGAGTTTTATGTTCCCTATTACTGGGCTTCCGAAGATTGCCATCACGCCAAAGTGGCGTGTGTATGTGTGTGTGCCATTTAACTTACATACGGTAAACAGTATGTGCCTCAAGTGTACAGCTTGATGTATTTTTACATATAATATAGCATGTAACCACCACAGAGCTTTAACATTTCTGTCGCCTCAGAAGATTCCCTCCTATCATTTCCTCATCCATACTTACTCCCAAAGGTAACAGGTATTCTGATTTCTATCACCATAGATGAACTTTGCCTGCTTTGAGCTTCATATAAATGGGGCATACCACATGTACTCTTTTTAGTGTGGTTTCTTCTGCGTAATATGTTTTTGATATTCATTCATCTTGTTGCATGCATCAGATATCATTGCTGTGTAATATTCTACAATTTGCTTATCCATTCACCTATTGATGGACATTTGTGTTGTCTCCGGTTTGGGGATATCATAAATAAAGCTACTGTCAACGTTTTCTACATGTCTTTTTGTGAAGGGTGTTTCATTACTCTTGAATGACTACGTAGGAGGGTAGGCATCTGTTTAGTTTTAGTAGAAATTGCCAGTTTTCCAAAGTGGAAGAACAAATTACAGTGTTATACAGACAGACAGACATGCTGTAACAGGCCTTTTCCTTCTAGAAAGCATTCTCTAAAGACCGCTGTGTACCTCCAGCTATTATTATTATTGTCATCATTATAAAGGGTTAAGATAGCTATCCTTTATTAAACACTTATTTTGAACCAGGGACTTTACATGCGTTTTCTCATTTCATTTTTTTTTTTTCGAAAGAAGGAAGCATTTATTACTTGCAGCAAGTAAGGAGAACACTAGGGATCTTTCCCAAAGCTGTGTCTCATTTCATTTTTATGACAACTGAATTCCCTGGTGGTCCAGTGGTAAGCTGAGAGGTTGGTGCTATTCCCATTGGATAGATGAAGAAACTGAGGCTCACAGACGTTAAGTAACTTGCTGAAGGCCCCCAGCCACTAAGTGGCAGTTTGACTTTGGAACCCTGAGTTTCACGTCTGAGTGTGTGCCTCTGTTGCTGCCAGGTCAGGAAGTCCTTCCTTTCATCTGACCAAATCTAAGCTGTTATTTATGAGGCCCATTTCCTATAACCTCTGGCCCTCCCCGCATGCATGGTCACCCCCAGGCTTGAGATCTCTGTACACACACAGATGCACACAGTCTTTGTCACAGCCATGCACACCCACTGTGAAGAAGACGGGCAAGGGGGCCAATTCATGAAAACCTCAAAGCTTGCCAAACCCAGGGCCCTGCACCCTGACGGTGTTCTTAGGGGATTTGCAGGAGAGGATTAAGGACAAGTCTGCTTCTGGATGCTTCTGAGAAGAATTCAGAGACCATCCTTCCCTGGGGAGAGGTGGGCATTTGGTCCTCCTCCCAACACTTTGAGCCAAGCCCGTAACAGTGGTGATTTAGAGGCATCAGCCTGGGGCATCCCTCTATCTGCAGGTTCATCCAGGGATGTTCATCTGGGGTTGATGGGGTTGATAGCCTGGAAATGTCACACCTTGCCTGGGAAAGTGGTAAGTGGGAAGGATGCGTGTGGTGTGTGCAGGGAGAGAGCTGCACTTCAGGCCCTGCAGGGAATGGTCACTCTGGGGAGGAGAGCCAACAGCCTTCTCCTCAGGACCATATCCCGAGGATATGGTTCCCCGGTATCCAAGGCCCTGGGCTTCACTGAGAGGAGTGTGCTACCCTGTGGGTGGAGACAATACGTGGGCCCTGTACTGCGCACCGGGCCCCTCCTCGGGCTCCTTTTCAGACTAATTGAGGCCTTGCTGGGCTCTGGGTTTGTAATTGGGGGTAATTGCTGGAAGGCTGCTGTGGTGGTACAAGCAGGCTTTTGTTGGGCGAAACTGTGGTCAGGATTTTGGAGCTTTGGGTGGGAATCCTTTCCAGGATTCCTGTGTGCTCTGTTCCAGGTGCCTCTTGGTCCTAGCCTTTTGCTAGGAGGCAGCACTTCTGAGGAATGGGAACTAGTAGCACATCTGAACAGGAAGGGCCCCCTCACGTGGATGATGGGAACTCAGGTCCAGACATATACAAGGTCTGCTCTAGGCCACAGAGGTAGTGCAGGTGGAATGGAGGTCCTGGTGCCCGGTACTGTCACCGATGCACACCCACCATAGTCTGGGAGACACCGTGGGGGAGTGGTTAACTCAGACCTCTGTCCCAGTTCTTACTGACATCAGCCTTGGAGATTATGGAACCTTCCTGAGCTTCAGAGTTTTAACATTTTGTCATTCTTTGAACAGGCAATATATTTGCGTATACCAAAATTTTAAAAAATATAGAAGGTGCTCGCTTCGGCAGCACATATACTAAAATTGGAACGATACAGAGGAGATTAGCATGGCCCCTGAGCAAGGATGACACGCAAATTCATGAAGCGTTCCATATTTTTGTATAGCTGATTCACTTTGACATAAAGCAGAAACTAACACTCCATTGTAAAGCAATTATACTCCAATAAAGATGTTTAAAAAAATATACAGAAGGCTTACAATGAAAAGTCTCCCACTTCTGTCCCCAAGTCACCCTTCTCACAGGCAGCCAGAGACCCTAGTCTCTTGTATATCCTCCTGGACATATTTCATGCATATGCAAGCATACCACATATGTTTCCCTGCCCTCCCTCACTTTTTGCACATGGCAGCATCTAATGCACAGTGTTCTGCACCTTAGAAATCTTTCTATATCAATGCCTTCACTTTTTAGAGCTGCATAGCATTAGCTTGTTTCCAATCCTTTGCTTTTATAAATAATACTGTAATGTAAAATCTTGTATATGCCTAATTTTGTAGGCATGTACATATATCTGTACAAAAATTTCTAGAGGTATAGAGATGGGTCAAACGGTATATGCATTTGTAACTTTGATAGATGTTACCAAATCACCCTCCTTATAGACTGAAGCAGTGTACGCTCCCACCAAAAGTGTATTGGATTCCGGTTTCTCCACAGTCTCACTAACACACATATTTCTTTTTATGAAGTAAGTCTTGCAGATAGAGTCGAGGACCCCTCTGTATCTTTCCTTGATCCCCCTCTGTCCCTCTCACCTGAGGTGATTACCATGGTAAATATTCCCATAGGTGTTTTAATACTTGTGTGACAGGTATCCATTCCTAGGCAATACTTAGTATTGCTTTGTGTTTCATAACTTTATGTAAATGGTATCCTGCTGTTGCAGAAAGACATGTGCTTGCTTTTTCATTCAACCTTATGTTTGAGAAAAGCTCCTGGTTGATACACAAAGACAAACTCCATTCATTTTCACTTGGTTGCACCATTCCATTGTATGGACACAGCACGGTTTATTTATTCATGTTCCTGTTGAGGGATGTTGGGTTATTTCCTATTCTTTAAGGTTACCAACTGGCCTGCTATGGACGTTCCTGTATATGTCTGCTAGTGCACATGTGCTACAGTTTACCAAGAAGTGAGACTGATGTATCAAAGGATTCAGATATCTTCAACTTTACTAGTTATTGATGAACACAGCCTCAGCTTCTTCATCTGTCAAACAGAGAGAGTGATCCCTGTGCCCTGGGAAGTCAGTATCAGTGAGTGAGATGGTAGAGTGGGAGAGAACGTGGGCTTGAATTTCAATAGATCTATACTTAAATCCTGGCTCTGCGATCTACTTGCTGTGTGACTTTGGGCCGTTATCCAGCCTCTCTGTGCCTCAGTTCCCACAACTGCAAACAGTGATAACAGTATCTAGGTCACAGAATTCTGGAGAAGACTAAATAAGATACGTGTGAAAAGTATTTAGCACCGGGTCTGGAACAGAGGAAGCACTAAAAAATCCCAGTGGTGATGATGATGATGATAATAATACCAACAATAATAATGTCTTTGATCTCTTTGTTTTTAGCCTGTTATTGTGGCGCATTTCAGGCCTACAAACTAAGAGAGAGAATAGTACAATGAACCTCCATCTGGTTTCCTCTATATCCCCACCCATTTCTTCACCCTTTCCCCACCAGATTCTTCTGAAGTCAATTCCAGGCATTATATCTATTACTTCACTTGTATATATGTCAGTTCATATCCCTAAAATAGAAGCACTTAAAAAACATAGCTACAATACCATCATCGTATCTAAAAATTGAGGGTGATTTAAAAAAAATTACTTATTTTATTTATTTTTGTCTGCGTTGGGTCTTTGTTGCTGCGCACGGGCTTTCTCTAGTTGCGGCGAGCAGAGGCTATTCTTCATTGTGGTGCACGGGCTTCTCATTGCAGTGGCTTCTCTCGTTGCAGAGCATGGGCTCTAGGCGCATGGGCTTCAGTAGTTGTGGCTCGAGGGCTCTAGAGTGCAGGCTCGGTAGTTGTGGTGCACGGGCTTAGTTGCTCCACGGCATGTGGGATCTTCCCGGACCGGGGATCGAACCCGTGTCCCCTGCATTGGCAGGCGGATTCTTA
>RJWK010035071.1:0-11422 GCA_004363435.1 Platanista minor | reverse complement strand
TGCGGCTGCTGCCCACTATCTATTTTACATTTGGTAGTGTATATATGTCCATGCCACTCTTTCACTTTGTCCCAGCTTACCCATCCCCCTCCCTGTGTCCTCAAGTCCATTCTGTACATCTGCGTCTTTATTCCTGTCCTGGCAGGCAGATTCTTAACCACTGCACCACCAGGGAAGCCCGAGGGTGATTTTTATTTCTTTTGGTATATCAAATACACAGTTAATGTTGAAAATTTCTCAATAATCTCAAAAGGACTTTACAGTTGGTTTGAGCCACGATCCAAACAAGATCCATATATTACATTTGGTTTAGATGTCTCTTAAGTCTCTTAATCTATAAATATTTCTCCTCTTTTTTTCCCTTCTTGCATTATATCTGTAAGATAGTGGGCCACTTATCCTCTAGGACAAGGCTTCTCACAGCCTGGATTTTGCTGATGGCATCCCTGTGGCATCCTTTAACATGCTCCTCTGTCCTCTGTATTTCCTGTGTGCTGGTAGATCTAGAGGCTTGGTTAGATCAGGTTTGATATTTTGGCAAGAACACTTTACCAATAGCGTTGCATAGTTCAATCAGGACACACTAATGTTTAGTTTCTCCTCTTTTGGATTTTAACAGCCATTGATGATCACTGTCCAGAGCCATTATTCATTAGGGTTCATTAGCAAAATGGTTTTATTCTAATCCTGTCATTCCTTCTTCATTAAATAACTAGACTCTTCCATAAAGAGAAACTCCTCCTTATCAACCATTTGATTGCCTGGACGTAATGTCTGTGAAGGATAGGCAGGATGAATGATGGATTTTTCTTACGTTTAAAGACAACGACAATGGGGCTCTAAGTGGTCATTTAGGAAATACCTGATTTTGTGGGTCCTGAAAGATATTAGGAGTGTCTTCCACCTAAAAGAAGAAAGGAAGAAAAGAAAGAATGAATGAACAAATTCACAAACTCCCCACTCACATAATTTGTTTCTTCACACAGGTGTTGAACCCCTTTTCTGTGCATTGGCTGTTCCAGGTGTGGGGATGCAGTGAGGAGCAATGTGTGATTTCTGCCCACAGGGAGCTCCAGGTGATAAGTACACAGCCTGTACACATCTCCCCAGCCCAAGATGCAAGTGCCATAGGAGGCAAGAGGAAGAAAGGAGAGATTTCTGGCTGGGTAATCTGGGAAGGCCTGGCAGGTAAAGGTCTCGTCGCCCAGGAGAGGCTGAGCTGCCCTTCTCCCCCCACCCACCCCCCGCCCCCCACCATGCCACTGCATGGGCCAGATGACAGCGTGTTACTGCCTTAATCAAGGGATGCTTTCACCTTTGTACCTGTCAGGTGCCAAGGTATGTGCCAAGTGTTATGGTGGACATAAGAAAAGACCTAATTTCTACCCATGAAGAGTTTTCTTCAGTCTGATTGGGAAGAAAAATAACACACACTCAATCCACAACAACAGATCAGCAAGCGTTGGTTGTAATTCAACAAACTTTTCTGAAGTGTTTACGGTATGCCAGAAGGAGGGCCTCCTGCCTTCAGCAGGCTGTATGGCCTTCTCCGCATGTCCATGTTTTGGGTGCTCTGTGTTCCTGTCCACCCCTCCTCTCACCCCAAACTCGGGGTGCATCCTTGGTCATGTGGGCCTTGGTAAAGTTGACTTACCTATCACTGTCTTCTCAGCTGCTTGCTGGTTATCCTTTAAGTCTGCTCAAGGATCATCTCCTCTTGGAGGTATTCCCTGGCCCAATAATCTATTGATACATCAGCAGGCTGGGCTGGGTGTCTGGGGTCCTATGGCACGTTGTCTGTGCTTTCTTCTATCTCAGCAATTATTACCCCCTGCTGTAAATTATTTGTTAATTTGTTTAGCTCCTTCTCCTAGACTGTGAACTCCCTGAGAACAGTGGCTGTTTTCTCATCGTCTCTGTATTCTTAGTGCCTGACGTATCTGTAGTGCAGAAAATGTTCGTTGAATGAATGTCTGAGACTCCACATTTAGCGCTTCTTTCTCTTAGGTGCAGATTCAGTCTGGGAAAAGATGAAGCATTCAAACGTTATTAGTCATTGACACTTTAGTATGAATCATTCCAGTGTTTCATTATAGTTCTGTGAGAGGTAGAAACTGGGAATGGGAGGGACTCTAGGACAAGAGTTAGGGGTCCGCACGTGTTATGTTCTCGGAGAGTGAGGTGTCAGGGTGAAGAGGAGGGGAATTCAGGACGGGAGAGGGTCCCGGCAGGCTCGAAGGCAAAGGCTACCGGCGGTCTCGTCAGGCATTCGGGTGGAGGAAGGAAAGGGCAGCTTCCGGGTGTGCCAGGCCCGCCGCGTGCCTCGGGTGTAGGACGCTGACGGCGCACGGCGCGTCCCACGGGCCGGAAGCGCGGCTGGCCCGACGTGGGGGGCTTCCTCGCTTTGTAGCGCCGGAAGCGGGAGCCGGTGGTGGGGCCCAGGGCCGGGCCGGACCGTGTTATCCTACCCCGCGGCGGCGCAGGAAGCCCCAGGGGAGCGCGCCCGAGCCCCCGGCGCCGGGCCTCCGCCAGGGCGTGGTACTAGCCCTCGGCTGGCTCTCAGCGCAGACGCGCTCGCCCAGGGCGGCGGGGTCGGCCGGGGTCCTGCACTGCGGCCGCCTCGCCAGCTTCATGTCTCCTTGACGTCCTCAGAGACGCTGGCTTCGCCACCTCCCGCCTCTGGTAAGCCCTGCCTCGGAGGGAATAAAAGATCCGCCCCGAGACGGCGGGACCGACCGCAGCTTCCTGTGGCCGCAAGAAGGCGTAGCTAAGACATTGTCTAGGTAGGGGCGACCCTGGAGACAAGGTAAAGTCCAGGTGGAGGGAACACCTGGTGGAGGGAACACCTGGTGGAGGGAACACCTGTGTGGGGAGGCTGGCGCTTCGTTCGGGACAGCCAGGACTGCCTTGGCTCTAAGTTTCTGTGAGAAACGGGTGCCCACAGGTTCTGGGACATTATTTATATGTCACGGGGTGGTCCTTCCTTCATCCGAAGAGTGTATGAATCGAGAACAAATCACAGGGGCTGAATGTGTGCCCTCACAGTTCCACAGACATTCTGCACTTTGTGTGTCCACACATTCACACATAGTTGTTCACCTGTGTTCTCACTGGTGTGTGTGTGCGCGTGCCCGCGCACACCCCCGCCCACCACACCCCTTTTCTCTCCAGTTTGTGTCTTAAGTTAACTGTCCGTATAGAATGCCTGTTAAATATGGCAGTCTGTGCTTTCCAGATGCTTCCTGATAGTTCTCCATTTTTCAGGTCTGGGAAGGGCATTTCTGTTAAGATCCCACCAGATTTTCTTTGGCTTCTGGGACTGTGGGGCAAAATTATTTGCAAACTTTAAATTACATGAGCCATCAGGGAGGAGCAAGCTTCTATTGCATATGTGGGTTTGCTTGCGATTGGCTGCCCCCCCTCAAGGACTACCTTTAGGTGGCACTCCCTGGTTGGCAGAATTTGTCATTCATTCATTCGTGCATTCAGATGAACACATCCAGACACCGCGTCTGTACTGGCCCTGTGCTGGGCCTGGGGATCTGGAGAGGAAGGCCTTGTTCTTGACCTTGGGGAAGTGCAGTTGTTTAGTGGTGAGTTGAGTAGGTAAACAGACAAATGCAATACAGTATGGTAAGTACTGTGATGGGGGGAGGTGAAGGAAGTCTTCTCGCTGGGGCTAAGTCTTGAGGGGAGATGTAGGGAAGGCGTTCCAGTAAGAATAAGCATGTGTGTAAAGGCCAGAGCTGAGGGAGGGAATGGTGCTCTCAGGGGACCACCAGCGCCTGGGTTTGGCAGTGTCCAATGTGGGGGAGGGGTGGCAGGTAGTGGGCCATGAAGCTGCGCAGGTTGACAGAGTCACATCACTGAGGGACTTGGACTTTATCCTGAGGCCGTTTGGCTGTCAAATGGGAGTGAAAGGGAGGGTTTGCATGTTAGGAAGCTGATCCTGGCTGCAGTGTAGACGATGGCCGGAGGTGCCAAGGGTGAAGCACACAGGTGAGGGGTGATGGGCGTGCGCCAGGGAAGGAGCAGGAGGCTGGCCAGAAGGGCCCACAGGTGGGCGAGATGATTGTCTGTGAGGCACTGCAGGCATGCTGCATTTGAGGTGCCCAACGGGCGTTTAGGTGCAGGTGTCTGGGAGGCAGTTGGATGTGCGAATCTGGCCTCATGAGAGAAGTTTGGGAGTCACTAACCTATAGATGGGACAGGATGAATTCACCCAAGGAGGGTGTGGAGAGAGAGAGATTGAGAGAGAGAGAGAGAGAGAGAGAGAGAGAGAGAGAGAGAGAGAGAGAGAGAAGGGCGTTAAAGAGAAGAGATGGGTAGAGTTGGGGAGCCAGTAAAATGACTGAGCAGGAGTAGACAGAGAAGTGGGGGTAACCAAGAGTGTGTGGTGTAATGGGAGCCTTGGGAAGGCCCTGGTGAGGACCCTCCCTCAAACCCACCTTCTCCGGCTTCCCACGCCTGGGGTGCGTTGCCCCTTACGGGGTGATTGGCATTTTAGTGGTGACACAGTCTCTCTGATGGTGAAAATTTAGATGCTACAGTAGACTGCTTGTGGGACAAAGGTTGGGGAGGACGCCTCTTATGTGCTTTAAATACTCACGGATACTGTTTATGCAGCTCTTACAGGTGTTGGTAACGTTACACAAATTATCGCATTTAATCTTCAACAACTCTTTTCAGGCAGATGTTATTCCCCCACCCCTTGACAAGTGAGGAAACTGTGGCTCAGAGAGGTTAAGTGTCTTGCCCAAGGTCACACAGCTGTTAGAACTTATCTGGGATGTGGAGTCAGGTCTTTTTGCTTTCCATAGTCCAAGTTTTTTTTTTTTTTTTAATTGCTTTCCTTAGCGCATGTTTCAGAGGTGGCTGTCTCCTAGATTGGCATCTGAGCCTGGCCTGGCTTGCCCACACCCTCCAAGCCTCCAGGCCACGGGGACTTCAGAGGAGGCTCGTATCCTAGATTAGCCCTAAAGACAACATGCTCCTGAAGAAGAAAGAGGAGGTCTAGGCGCAGCCGAGGCCTGGGATGGGAAGGGCTTCCCGAGAATCAGTGGGGAACTTCCTCCTGGGAAAGCCATGAGAGGGGCAGTTCCTCTCCTGGGCCAGGCGTCAGGGAGTCAGGGCCCCAGCTGTTCCTGCCCGGCCGCCTGCAGCCCTGAGCGCCCACCGGAGACAGGAGGCCCTGCCTGCTCACTGCCCATTGTCCCTGCACCACAGTGCCGCTTCCCATGCGCCTCCTGTTTATACAGGAAGCCCCTGCTCTGGGGTGCCACCTCCCTCCCCTGATGGCTGGCTCCAAGCTCAAATTCCTCACAGGCAGCCTCAGTGAGGGAAGACTAGAGTATGTTAATCCTGCTCAGTCACTTTGAGAGTTAGTACAGCAGAGTGGGTAAAAGCATGGCCTTGTGGTGTGGCTACCCTGGCTTTGAATCTGGCCACTCTTTAGCTGTATGACCTTGGGCATTCACACTGACCCTGTGAGGGCAGCTTCCTCCTCTGTAAGATGGGGAGTATTAGTCCTATTTATCTCACAGTTTCTGTGTAAAGGTAAGTGAAATATAGAAGTGTCTGGAACACAGTATGTTCTCAGTAACTTACAGATCTTGTTGTTACTTGGTCTTTACTTCCCACTTTTAGTTGCTCTGAATTTCAGCTGTGTTCCAGTTGCAGGTGATAGTTTTAGAATATGGCCTCCAAATTTTGTGGCATTCCTCCTTTTAAGGGGTAGGGTCTACATCCCCTCCCCTTGAAACTGGGTGTTCGTGTGACTACCTTGGCCAGTATGGTATGGCATGGAAGTGACACTGTGTGCCTTCACAGGCTTTGTTTTGGCTGCCGGAACACATACAGGTGGTCCCTGACTTCTGATTTTTCGACTTTATGATGGTGTGAAAGTGATGCAAATTCAGTAGAAACTGAATTTTGATCTTTTCCTGGTGATACAATACTCTCATGATGCTGGGCAGTGGCAGCAAGCTGCAGCTCCTAGTCAGCTACGAGACCATGAGATTAAACAACTGATAACACAACCATTCTGTACACATACACCCATTCTATTTTTCACTTTCAGTAAAATATTCAATAAATTACATGAGATGTTCAACCCTTTTTTATAAAATAGGCTTTGTGTTAGATGATTTTGCCCAACTGTAGGCTAATTTAAGTCTTCTGAGTGTGTTTAAGGTAGACTAGGCTGAGCTGTGATGTTTGGTAGATTAGGTATATTAAATGCATTTTCGGCTTACGAAATTTTCAACTTATGATGAGTTTATTGGAAGGTAACCCCATTGTAAGTCGAGAAAGATCTGTACTTGGAGCCCTGAGTCGCCAGGTAAGAATCTAACTACTCTGGAGTTTGGCAGGCAGTGAGGATTGTTCTTGTTGGGTGAACTACCAGAAGGGTGGGAATAGTTTTTCCAGTTCAGTAAATACTTATTGGGTGGAGTTTCAAAATGGTATACTGAACTCAAACTGGAATTCCCTCCCTCACCAACAAAATATGGAAAAAATTAAAAAGATAAAATAATAACTACAGAGTTGCACTTAAATTATGAAGGGATAAAACATTCCTGGAATGACGAAGTGAATAGGATATGACAACCATAAGCTGAAGTGCTTCTGAGTTTGTGCCCAAAACATATGCAGAATTATGTCTCAGAAGAGGTGCATGCAATCAAGAATCACCAACCAATAAACATTAGTTAAGCACTTATGTGCTAAGGCTTTGTCACTTATCTGTGTATTTTTACAGTTAATGCTTGTTTAGAGTCACTTACATGTTTGCATTTTCTTTGCTCACCCATTTCTTCCTTTTGAGTTTAATTTCCTTCTTCCTGAAGCATACAGTTTCTTTCTTTTTTTAAAATTAATTTATTTGTGCATTTATTTATTTTTGGATGCCTTGGGTCTTCGTTGCTGCGCGTGGGCATTCTCTAATTCCGGCAAGCGGGGGCTACTCTTCGTTGCCGTGCACGGGCTTCTCATTGCGGTGGCTTCTCTTTGTTCCAGAGCACGGGCTCTAAGCACATGGGCCTCAGTAGTTATGGCATGCGGGTTCAGTAGTTGTGGCTCGTGGGCTGTAGAGCGCAGGCTCAGTAGTTGTGGCGCACAGGCCTAGTTGCTCTGCAGCATGTGGGATCCTCCTGGACCAGGGCTCGAACCCATGTTCCCTGCATTGGCAGGAGGATTCCTAACCACTGCACCAGCAGGGAAGTCCAGCATATAGTTTCACAGTGCTTTCACCAAAAGTTTGTGAGTAGTAAGTCTTGATGAAATTTAAAAATTTCATTCTCCTTCTTAAGTAATATCATTGGATATAGAACATCAAAGGTGACAGTTATTTTTCCTCAGCACATGGGAGATACTTGGAATATTCTGTTACTTTCTGGCATCTGTGGTGTCTGTTGAGAAGTCTGAGGTGAGCCTAATTGTTCCTTTGTAGGTAATGTGTCAAGTCTCTGTAGTTGCTTTTAAGATTTTACTTTGATGTTTTGCAATTTTAATGTATGTCTAGGCGTGGAATTATTTTTATATATTCTGCTTGGGGACTGGAGTGATTCTTCCTTATGAAGATTCATATTTTTCATCATTTTTCAGAATTCCTGGCTGTTATATCTTTTTTAAAAAAATTTATTTAATTTTTTGGCTGTGTTGGGTCTTTGTTGCTGCACGTGGGCTTTCTCTAGTTGTGGCGAGCAGGGACTACTCTTTGTTGCGGTGCGTGGGCTTCTCATTGCGGTGGCTTCTCTTGTTGCAGAGCACGGGCTCTAGGCGCGTGAGCTTCAGTAGTTGTGGCACATGGGCTTAGTTGCTCTGCAGCACGTGGGGTCTTCCCGGGCCAGGGATTGAACCCATGTCCCCTGCATTGGCAGGCAGATTCACAACCACTGCACCACCAGGGAAGTCCCTGTTATATCTTTTAATATTACCTTTTCCCTATTCTTTTTATTCTTTCCCATTACAAATTTGTTGGACCTTCTCATTCTCTTTTCTTTTTCCCTTAATTATCATTCATGTTTTCCATTGCTTTATCTCTGTACAATATTATGGGTGATATCCTCATAGCTATTTTCCAATTCAGTAATTTTCTTTTCAGCTCCTGAAAAGAGATTTTACTCATCCATTAAAATTTTAGTTTTGATGACTATATTTTTTCATTTCTAGAAGTTTTGTTTGGTTCTTTAAAAAAATGCCTGGTATTTCATTATGGCTTCTGTTTCTTCTCTTTTTCTCTTTTATTATTTTAAATATACTTATTTTATAGTCTTTCAGAATGTTTGTCTATTGGAAGCTCTTGGGATGCCATTTATCCTGTTTGTTGTGTCTGAAAACTTGCTCATGGTAAGCTTTTCTTTGTATGGTCCTCCATTTTCACTGGTCATTTCCTTCCCAGTGGGAATCCTGTACTGCCTGAGTTGTAGGAATGACCCCACAGAGAGGCTTTATTTTGGTTTTGCCAGGTGCCCTGGAGGCATCAGCAGCTTGGGATCTATTTTTTATTTATTTGTTAATTTTTTGACTTGGGATTGCTGTACAATGTGGGTGGTATAAGTTCAACTCTAAACCATCACCTGGAGAGATCAGGAAGAGACAAGCTTTATTGCTATGTCTCTGGGTTGGTGGGGAAGATTTTCTAACCTTCTTTTCACTAAGGGTGCAGCTCTTCAAAAGTCCTGACCTTCTGTAGGATTCTAACTCCTAATTTAACTTGAGTGATCCCAAAGCTCTGTCTCTGGTACCTGTAAGAAGGTTAGAACTGAAGCACTCCACCTTTAGAGATATTTTGTAGTCTGTAAGCCCCCTGCCCCTTATCTAGGACTTCTTCAGTGTTTTCTCATGTGCTACTCTTCTGGCTTTCAGTTCCCTCTATATTTCTGGTGTCTAGGGAGTTTTCTTTCTTGAGAGCAAGAAGTTGAAAAAAATGGATCTTTTTTTATTAGTTATTCTAAAATCTAGAGTTTCTATGAGTTTGTAATGGAAGACTCTTCTTTTTAAATAGCTTCAGGTCACAGTGAACCTTTCCAGGCCCTTTGTGTATGTTCTCTCATATCATTCTCACAAGAACTGTGTGACACAGACGTTATTTATCAACTTCTATTTATGCATTATGATATTGAAACTTGGCAAGTTTAAGTCTTGTCCTAGATCAGACAGGTAGGAAATGGCTTTGTTAAGATTTGAACCCAGCTTTCTCTGGTTCCATTTAATGTAGCCTTTAGGAAGTTATTGATAATGATCTCCTACCCCCATCACTTCATTATGAAAATCTTCAAACATAATGCATATACATACTACCCACCCAGATTCTACAATTGTCATTTTGCTATATTTGCTTCATTCTGTATCTATCCATTACCCATCCTTCTAGTCATTCATCTCTTCATCTTGTATTTTGATATGTTTCAAAATAAGTTGCAGACATCAGTATACTTCATCCCTAAACAGTTCAGCATGTATATTATTAACTAGAGTTAAATATTTATTTATGGTTCTTTTTCCCGCCTAGATACAAATGAGCCAATATTAACTCTACCATCCGTGAATTTTGACTAATGTGCACACCTGTGTAATGCAAATCCATATCAACATATAGAGCATCATCATCTCTGCAGGAAGTTCCCTCCTGCCCCTTCCCAGTCAGTCCCTGTACCTGCCCAGAGGCAACTCTCTTGATGTTTTCCCCCATGAACTAGTTTTGCCTGTTCTAGAAACTCTTTCCAGGTGTATTCCTTTGGGTAATTATTCTTTCATTCAGCAAAATGATCTTGAGATTCATTCATGTTTTACGGGTATGTGTATCAGTAGTTTGTTCAATTTTTTTGTGTGTGTGTGCTTTACACGGGCCTCTCCCTGTTGTGGCCTCTCTCGCTGCGGAGCACAGGCTCCGGACGCGCAGGCTCAGCGGCCATGGCTCACGGGCCTAACCGCTCCGTGGCATGTGGGATCTTCCAGGACCGGGGCACGAACCCGTGTCCCCTGCATCGGCAGGTGGACTCTCAACCACTGCGCCACCGGGGAAGCCGCTAGTTTGATCATTTTTATTGCTGAGTGGTATTTCATTGTTTGGCTATAACACAGTTTATACATTCTCCTATTGTTAAACACCTGAGGTGAATACAGTTTTTAAATATCACAATGAAGCTGATGTGAACATTTAAAAATTATTGTTATTTTAATGTTTATTTATTTATATTATTATTTTAATTGAAGTGTAGTTGATGTACACTACTATATAAGTTACAGGTGTACAATAAAGTGATTCACAATTTTTAAAGTTTGTACTCCACTTATAGTTATTATAAAATACTGGTTATATTCTGTGTGTTGTACAATATATCCTTGTAGCTTATTTTATACATAATAGTTTGTACCTCTGAATCCCCTACGTTTATATTGCCCCGCTATGAACATTTTTACAAATATTGTTATTTTACGACATGGGGGTGAGAAAGCAGTGTAGCAGCTAGATTGCAGTTAGTTGAGGGAGATGAGGGAGTGCAGAGAATGAGCACAATTTTCTTTTTCTGTTTCTTTTTTGTGGCCGTGCTGTGCTGCTTGCAGGATCTTAGTTCCCTGACCAGGGATAGAACCTGGGCCATGGCAGTGAAAGCTCTGAGTCCTAACCACAGGACTGGGGAAATCCCCAGATAATTTTCTTTTTTTTTTTTACATCTTTATTGGAGTATAATTGCTTTACAATGGTGTTAGTTTCTGCTTTATAACAAAGTGAATCAATTATACATATACATATGTTCCCATATCTCCTCCCTCTTGCGTCTCCCTCCCTCGCACCCTCCCTATCCCACGCATCCAGGTGATCACAAAGCACCAAGCTGATCTCCCTGTGCTATCCCTGTGCTAGCTATCTATTTTACGTTTGGTAGTGTACATATGTCCATGCCACTCTCTCACTTTATCACAGCTTACCCCTCCCCTTCCCCATATCGTCAAGTCCATTCTCCAGTAGGTCTGTGTCTTTATTCCCGTCTTGCCCCTAGGTTCTTCACGGCATTTCATTTTTTCTTAGATTCCATATATATGTGTTAGCATATGGTATTTGTCTTTCTCTTTCTGACTTACTTCACTCTGCATGACAGACTCTAGGTCCATCCGCCTCACTACAAATAACTCCATTTCGTTTCTTTTTATGGCTGAGTAATATTCCATTGTATATATGTGCCACATCTTCTTTATCCAGTCATCCGATGATGGACTCTTAGGTTGTTTCCATCTCCTGGCTATTGTAAATAGAGCTGCAATGAACATTTTGGTACATGACTCTTTTTGAATTATGGTTTTCTCAGGGTATATGCCCAGGAGTGGGATTGCTGGGTCATATGGTAGTTCTATTTGTAGTTTTTTAAGGAACCTCCATACTGTTCTCCATAGTGGCTGTACCAATTCACATTCCCAC
>RJWK010035070.1:0-22356 GCA_004363435.1 Platanista minor | reverse complement strand
TATATATATATATATATATATATATATATATATATATATATACACATACATACATATACATATATACTACAAATGAAGAATAAAACCAAAAGTGATGACCTCACTTTTGGTGAGAAGGACTAAGAAGATGTGACCCTAACCAGGAGAAAAAATGGTCACTTGAAACAGACCCAAATGAACTAATGGTTTACAGGAAACACAGGAGACAGAGGAACAAGTATTAATAAGCACTCCACAGATATGAGGTTGGCACATGTCAAAATATGAGAAACTCTATAGGGCAAATGGTTCAGTTTATTCAACAGCAAAACTGCAAAACAAGTGGGGAAAAGAGAGGAAGCCGGAACTCAGATTAAAATAAACCACTGAGGGACTTCACTGGTGGCACAGTGGTTAAGAATCCGCCTTGTAGTGCAGGGTACATGGGTTCAATCCCTGGTCCGGGAAGATCCCACATGTGGCGGAGCAACTAAGCCCATGTGCCACAACTACTGAAGCCTGCGGGCCTAGAGCCCGTGCTCCCCAACAAGAGAAGCCACCGCAACGAGAAACCCACACACCACAACGAAGAGTAGCCCCAGCTCACCGCAACTGGAGAAAGCCCACGCGCAGCAACAACAACCCAATACAGCCAAAAAATATAAATAAATAAAACAAACAAACAATAAATAAAAATTTAAATAAATACAAAAAAGAAAAAAAATAGACTTTAAACCACTGAGACACATCAACCAAATGTAATGTTGGACCTGGTTGATCCTGAGATACAACTACCTTTTAGATTTTTTTGAATAAATATGTCTGGAGATTACAGAGAAATCTGAACATCAATTGGATTATTTGATGATATTAAGAAACTAAGGGGAGGGACTTCCCTGGTGGTCCAGTGGTTAAGAATCTGCCCTGCAATGCAGGGGATGCCGGTTCCATCCCTGGTTGGGGAACTAGGATCCCACATGCCACGGGGCAACTAAGCCTGCGCGCCACAACTATAGAGCCTGCATGCCACAACGAGAGAGCTGACGCACTCTGGAGCTCGCAAACCACAACTACAGAGCCCACTCGCTCTGGAGCCCATGAGCCACAACTACTGAGCCCGCGTGCCACAACTAGAGAGAAGCCTGTTTACCGCAACAAAAGATCCCGTGTGCTGCAGCTAAGACCTGATGCAGCCAATAAATAAATAAAATAAGTAAGAAACTAAGAGGAATTTCTTTAGTTTGATAATAGTATTGTGATGATGTTTCTTTAAAGAAAAAAACCAAAACTCCTCTTTCAGAGATACATAATGAAGCACTTAAAGTAAAATAATATGTTGCTTCAAAATAATACAAAATGGGATGTAGGGTGGTTGGAAATATAAATGAAAACTGTTTGGTCACGTATAGGTACTTGTTGAAGTTAGGTGATTGGTATATGGCAATTCATTATTTTAATCCCTGTTTTTTATCCATGATAAAAATAAATTCAAAACAAAATTAATAGTATCCTCCTCTTTAAAAACAAATTTCCTTTGCTGTAATTATGTCCTTTTCAATCCTAATTTGTGTGTGTGTGTGTGTGTGTGTGTGTGTGTTGTGTGTCTTCTTTTTCTATGCCTTGATATTTTTCTAAACCGTTATCTTTCAGGTCTTTTCTAGAAAATGGCTTTGATTTTATTGAGAAATTCTACTTTAAAAACTTTAATTTCTTCTTTTGTCTTCATTAATTTCATTTCTCTACATTCTTTGGATTTGTCTTTGTCCTCTTGAGCTGAAAGCACAGGTCATTTATTTTCAAACTTTTTAAAAAAGTAATGAATTTAAGGCTATGAAATTTCTTCTGAGTATTACTGCTTTGGCTGCAAGCCACAGACCTTGATATGTAATATTTTCATTGTCATTAAGTTATAAGTTTATAATTTCCACTTTGAGATCACCTTTAGCCGAAGAGTTATTAATAAGTATGTTGTTAAATTTGGGGGCACATAATGTTATTTTTTATCAGGGTGATCCTTTTTTTTGAAATTTATTTATTTTATTTATTTATTTTTGGCTGCATTGGGTCTTCACTGCTATGCACGGGCCTTCTCTAGTTGTGGTGAACGGGGGCTACTCTTTGTTGCGGTGCACAGTCTTCTCATTGCAGTGGCTTCTCTTGTTGTGGAGCATGGGCTCTAGCTAGGCGCGTGGGCTCAGTAGCTGTGATTTGTGGGCTCTAGAGTGCAGGCCCAGTAGTTGTGGCGCACGGGCTTAGTTGCTCCGCCGCATGTGGGATCTTCCCGGACCAGGCCTCCAACCTGTGTCCCCTGCACTAGCAGGTGGATTCTTAACCACTGCGCCACCAGGGAAGTCCTGGGGTGATCTTTTTGTAGTTAATTTTTACTTTGACTGCACAGAAGTCACTGAATATGATTTCTGTGGTAGAAATATTTGGAATATGTTGATATTTCCTTGGTGGCTTCGATATGATTATTTTAAATGACTTTGTTATTTTATTAATAATATGCATTCTGTTTATTAAACATATCTTCATTAGGTCAAGTTTTCTAATTATGTTATTAAAATCCATAATATCCTTACTGTTTTTTTCCTTCTCAGTGTATGGTTTTTTCAGAGAAGGGTGTGCTAACATCCTGCACTTTGTGGATTTTTCAACTTTTCCTTGAAGGTTTTTTTTTTAAGAATATATTTTGGAGCTCTGTCATTAAATGAATAGTGCTATCTCTACTTGATGGATTACTTCTATAATTATCAACTATATTATTATAAAGGATCTCTCTGTATTAGTTATCAATTGCTGCACAACCAATTACCCCCAAAGTTAGCAGCTTAAAACAATAAACCTCAATTATACCATAATTTCTGAGGGTCAGGAATCCAAGAAGACTTAACTGGGCAATTCGGACTCAGGGTCTCTCATGAGGTTGTAGTCAAGATGTTGGCCAGAGGGGCAGTCATCTGAAAGTTTGTGTATGAAGGCCCTAATTCTAGATGGCTCATTCACATGGCTGGCAAATGCAGTTCCTTACCAGCCATTCATAAGATGCATCTGTATCTCACTGCATAGGCCTCTCTATAGGGCTGCTTGAATGTCCTCATGACATGGCACTAACTTCCCCCAGAGCAAGTGATCAGAGAGAAAGGGGCAAAAAGGAAGCCACAACAAATTTTATTACCTAGTTTCAGAAGTCATACTTCATAGCTGAAGTGAGTTACTACATCCAGATCACATTCAAGGGGATGAGAGGATAAGGCACGACCTTTCAAAAAGAGGAATATCAAAGAATTTGAGTACATGCTTTAAAAGTACCTCACCTTCTTTTTCCCTTTTAATACTTTTGTCTTCAGATATTTTCTTCTGACAGTTGGTTTTGGAAGCATTTATTTATATATATATTTCCATTTGAACCATGTTATTTTGGGTTTGGAGTGTTTTATATATGCAACACATACCTGGATATTTAAAAATCCAACTTTGTGGTCTCTGATTTTCAGTAGGTGAATTTAATTCATTGACATTATAATTACTGATGCTTAGACATTCTTGCCAGCTTATTTTTTACCTTCTATTTGCCATACCCTTATTGATTTCCTTTTGATTATTTCCTATTTGTTCTGTAATAATTTATCAAGTCTTCTTTTTTGTGTTTTTATTTACTGATTCTAAAGTTACGCCATTCGTATTGGTCTGTTAGGGCTGCCATAAGAAAATACCAAAGGCTGGGCACATTAAACAAGAGAAATACTATTTTCTCACAGTTCAGGAGGCTGGAAGTTCAAGACGAAGCTGCTGACAGGTTTGGTTTCTCCTGAGGCCTCTCTCATTGGCTTGCAGGTGACCACTTTCTTGCTGGATTTGCTTCTGTGCACATGCATCCCTGTTGTCTCTTCCTCTTCTTATAAATACACCAGTCATATTGGATTAGGGCTCCTCCTCCATGACCTCACTTAACCTTAACTGTATCTTTAAAGGCCTCACTTCCAAATACAGTCACATTAGGGGTTACAGCTTCAACATATCAATTTGGAGAGGGGGCACAATTCAGTTCATAAAATCACCCTTCCTATTTTTCTGGTGAATATTCTTAAATTCTTAACATACTCACATCAGCTTATTTTTCTAACAATACCTGGGGTTTATCAGTATTTACTTACTTTGACTTCTCCACTCACCCACCTTGCTACAACCTGATTATTCACCCTTGCTTTCCCAGGAACATTTTTCTGATTCCTAGTATCCCCTTTCCCAGGGCATGGAGAACTTTTGGTGCTTCTTTCAAATTTGGGAGCCATCTTATCTGGACATTTAGGTTTCTGCTTTCTTTTTTCAATCTTATTTTGTGAGTTTTACAGTTTTCAGTGGATTCCTCACAGCTTCCAGTCTCTTATGTATTCTTGATTTGAATTCCAGTTATAAATTTTAACCACACACACACACATACACACACGTATGTTCCATCATTTATAGAGATGTGGCACAGGAGGGAGAAGTTGATGTATACACTCAATCCAGTGTCTTAAAACAGAAGACATATATTTCATTTATAGATTAATTCCTCAGAGTAGAGACTTCTGACTGGGAAAATTTGAACTTGGAAATCCAAGACAGGTTTGAGTCAATAGAGGTCAGAAAATTCTATACTCATAATTTTGTATATAATTACAATTATAATGTATATAGTAAATGTCAGTTCTTGCTTTAGAAGTTTACAGGTATAAAACTCTTCTAAATAAAAACAGTGCCAAAGAAGCTATTTTATGTCAACTTGATCACCAAGTAAGTGCCTAGGAGTGGCAGATGTAAGCCACGCTATAGAAATAATGCCAACGGAAGACAAACTACCCAATAGCATCATGCCAAGGAAGGCACAGATGGCTGGAGAGCAGCAGCTATAGGTCTTTTTATAGCATTATCAAATAGCACACACATGACATTCCAACTGGTCCTGTGCCAATGGCCAAGGTAATTAGGGATGTCAACATGAGAAAGTTCAGAAGGCACAGTCATCCTCATGCCATCCATATGGGGCCAGAGAAGCAATCTTGGGTAGTAAATGACTGTCTTTTATGCCACAGTAATAATTAAGTTGGAGAGGTCACTTGAATTTTGAAAAGCAGAATAAGGTCCCAAAGACACAGAATTAAAAGTATTTCTGTGACCAACAGAAATAGACTACAAAACCACACAGCTTCTACTTAGAGAAACAATAGTCTAGAGCTGTGACAATAGTGAAAATTTAAAATATTCTCAGAGTTTAGAAGTTTCAAGTACAGTACAAAGATCTTTTCTGAATTCTTGGAGAGTAAGTTGCCAACACACTCTTGAATACATTAGTGTTTATTTCCTGTAAGTTTGGATATTCTCCTATATAACCACAATCAAATCATGAAATTAACATTGATAACATTACTCCCACTTAATCACTGAAATTTCACCAATTGTTCCAATAACAATTCACAGCACACAGCACACAGATCCGTTTCTTGATAGATTTAGTTGGTATGTCTCTTTAGTCTCCTTATTTAGTTTAAAATAGTTCTTCAGTCTTTTCACTGATGTGAACTTGGAATTTTTGAAGAGTATAGGCTAGTTATTAGAATGTCCCTTAATTTGGGTTCAATTGGTGTTTCCTCATGATTAGATCCAGATTTTGCACTATTTTTGCAGGAAAGCCACAGAAGGGCTGTTGTGTTCTTATAACAATATATAAGGTTGCAAATTATTTTTATTTGCTCCATTTTGATCATCTGATTAACATGGTGTCTACCAGCCTTCTCCACTGTAAAGTAACTCTTTTTCCTTTTGTAAATAATACATATTTTGTGGGGAAATATTTTGAGACTATGTAAATAATATCCTGTATCTCATGAAACTTTCTCTCACAGTTACAGCATTCATTAATGACTGTTGCCTTATTCAACTATTACTATGATGTTTGCCAAATTGTGATTTTTTCATTTTATCATTCCTTTTATATTTATTAAATGGCTTTATTTATGTACTTACTTGTATCAGTATGGACTCAGGGTGCCTCATTTTATATAATGGATTACAGGCATACTCTGGAGATATTGTGGGTTCAGTTCCAGACCACTGCAATAAAGTGAATATTACAATAAAGCAAGTCACAAGAATGTTTTGGTTTCCTACTGCATATAAAATTTATGTTTACACCATACTGTAGTCTACTGAGTATGCAGTAGCATTATGTCTTAAAAAAACATTGTACATACCTTAATTTTAAAATGCTTTACTGCTAAAAAAAAAAAATTTGCTAACTAACCATCATCTGAGTCTTCAGTGAGTTGTGGTAGTAACATCAAAGATTACTGCTCACATATCACCATAACAAATATAGTAATAATGAAAAAGTTTGAAACATTGCAAGAATTACCAAAATGTGACACAAAGCCATGAAATGAGCAAATGCTTTGGAAAAATGGTGTGTGTGATAGACTTGCCTGAGGTAGGGTTGCAACAAACTTTTAATTTGTAAAAAAATGCAGTATCTGTAAAACACAATAAAGTGGAGGCGCAATATAATGAGGTATGCCTGTATAATCATCCTATACATTTTGATATGTTCATTAAAATTCAATTAAAATATTTCCAAGTTTCTCTTGTGATCTCTTTGATCCATGAGACTTTCAGAGAAGCGCTGTTTAATATGCAAATAGTTGGTAACTGTAGATATATGAATGTTACTGACTTGTAATTTAATTCCTTTGGTGTCATATTTCAGTCTACTAAAGTATATTGTGCTTTATTTTATGGACAAGCAGATAGTCTATGTTTAGTGAATATTCCACATACATTTGAAAAGAACGTGCATTCTAAAGTTGTTGGATGTGGATTCAAAAACTGTCAGGATTAAGTTGGTTAAAAGGTTCACTAATCTTTATGGATTTTTTTTTTTTACTACTTGTTCTGTGAATTACTACATTTGTCTATTTCTCTTTTTTGCTGTAAGCTTTTGCTTCACATATTTGAAACTCAGTTATTTTGTACATAAACTTTTAGAATTATGTCTTTCTGCTGAACTTTCATTATCACAAGTGTCCTTTGTCTCTATTAATACTTCCTTTGTCCTGAAGTCTCATTTGTCTGATACCTTACTGTTTGCATGGTACATCTTTTTAATTTCAATTTATTGTGTCATAATAACTGAAGTGTTTCTCTTATACACTTCAGTTATTAGAATATAATTAGGTCTTGCTTTTTATCCAGTTCCACAATCTTGGACTAAAAAAAAAAATTCAATCTCTGCTCTTTAATTGTAGTGTGCAGTTAATTTGAATTTAATGTAATTATAAATGTTTGGGTTTAAGTATACTATCTTGCTTATTTGTTTTCTATTTGTTCTATTTGCCCTCTTTTGGGTTGAGTATTTTTTATGTATTTTAAAATTTCCTCTATTGACTTTTTAAAGTTGCATATCTATTTAAATTTTTAAGAAAATCCTCTTGGCAATCTTAATCTATCACAGTCTACTTAGAATTAATATTATACCACTTCAGGTAAAAGGTACGAACATTACAGCAGTATAATTTCATTCACCCCAACCCCCTGTGATGTGTCTTTCATTTCATATCTACATATGTTATAAACACCACAATGTATTGTTGGCAATTTTCCTCTAAACAGTTATCTTTTAAAGAAATTCTGGCATGAGGAAAAAATACTTTTATTATTAATCCACGTTTACCATTTCCAAAGCTCTTTATTCTTTTATGTATATCCACATTTGGTATCATATTTGTTTTGCCTGAAGAATATCCTTTAATTTTTCTTATGGTGCAGGTCTGTTTGTGCTGAGTTGTCTCAGCTTTCATTTATTCAAAAGTGTCTTTATTTCATTCTCATTTTATGGTAATTTTCACTAGATATAAAATTTTGTGTTGAGAGTTTTGATTTTTTCAGTACATTAAAGATGCTGTTCCATTATCTTTTGGCATCATTGCTTCTGATGAGAAGTCAGCGATAATTCCTATTAGTTGCTGATCCTTTTATGTAATTTTTTTTTCTGGGTATTTTAAAGACTCTTCTCTTCATCATTGGTTTCAATAGCCTGGATATGCTGTGCCAAGATGTTGTGTGCCTGGGTAAAGCTTTCTTCTATCTGGAGTTCACTGAGCTTCTTGGATCTGTAGACTAATGTTTTCCACCAACTACATGTATTTTAGAGCACTTGACTTTGTCTCATTTTTTGCAATTTTTTCTTTCTTTTATTCAAATTGGATGATCTCTATTGAACTAACCTCAAAGTCACTAATCCTTTATTATACAGTGTCTATTATTTTTCTAAGTAGAATTTTTTGATTTCAGATTTCAGATTTTTCATTTCTAGAATTCTTACCCCCATGGTTTTTAATAGTTCCTATGTCTCTGCTAAGAATCCCTAGATATTCAGTCATTATGTTCTTCTTTTCTTTTAAAATCATTGAACATGTTTATAATAGCTGCTCCAAAGTGCTTGTCTGCTCATTTCAACATCTGGGTCATCTCAGGGTCTGTTAGTTTCTATTAGCTTCTTTTTCTCTTCATAATACATCACACTTCCCTGCTTCTTCACACACCTAGTAATGTGCGACATTGTTTATGCTCGACATTGTGGACGTCACATTTCAGGGAGTGTGGATTATTTTGTCTTTGTTTAAAGGATATTGAGTTTTGTATTAGCAAGGCATTAAATATGTCATAGATTCTTTTGATCCTGTCAAGTTGGTTTTATGATATTTAAAGGCAGGTCTAGTTCAGTTTTGTAAATAGTCTTAGTGTGTGGTCCTTATTCTTAAAGCATGGCATTTCTGAGGTTTCATATAAATGCTCAGTGAGGTTGCTTCACTTTGGCTGAACCAGAATTAAAGCATGTCTCAGCACTCTGCAGCCTCTCCATTCACTCTCATTGTCACAGAAGAGCCTCTTTGATAGGCCTTGTCTACTTGCAGCCTACTCTCCCATCAAGGACCCAAAGGGAAACACCATGAAGACTTCTGGGTCCCCACTCTTCACACAGATTCTCCCTTTCTGGTATCTTGCCCCACAAATTCTAGACCCCTCATCATCCCTGAATTCTGAACTCTTATCTCTGGCTCTTCAGCTGAGTGACATCACTGGTCTCTGCTCTGGAAGTTGTATACAGGGCTCATCTGTGTATTCTCCATTTTGTGAGGAATCATGGTCCTGCTGTCCTTATTGTCCACTGCTTAAATACAGTTGTCTCATATATTTTGTCCAGTTTCACAGTAGGAGGGCAAGTCTGAAAACCAATGTCTCCATTAGCTGGAAGTGGAAGATTCCCCCTTCCCTTACCTCACCAGTAATATTTTAAAACAGTTGAGCCAATATTAATTATATCATTATTTCTCTTTGTTTGGGTTTTAGTAAGAAACAGCCTTGAACTATAGGGACCAATGAGAAGCTGATGCTTTTCTAAAGGACAAGAGATTGGGGATGGACACAAAAAGTGTTACACCTGTCCAGTTCACATGACACTCTAAGATACGATACAACTCTTCTTTGTGTCTCCCAAGATGCAGATGGGTTCTCAAAGAGTAGATTCATGGTTCTGGAAGATCTATCAATATGATGACTAGCATAAACCACATCTACCTGAAAGAAAATCGTGCCTAAACATGTGAAAGTGTTCTTTCCTGGAGACATGAATGAGAAAATAGGGAAATAGGCAATTGATGCTACTTTTTTGTGATCCTTTTCATATTCACTGCACACAACAGACGCTTCCCTTTTACTACAGACAAACTTTAAAAGCACTTAATTTGGATGAATCATTTCCCCAGTAAGCTGGGGTTCTGTAAATTGTTCAAGCTAGATCAGATTGTCATTCTACAATAAGCAGTCTTACTGAAATCTTTGTGCATTTTCATAAAGAATAAAAGGAAAACAATAGCTTTCTTAGACTTAGCTATGGGTAGTCATCAAGTCATAAATTGCTAACTTTTGGAGAACTTCCAAATCTTTTGTTTATATAAGCAGTTTGGTATAATTGGAAATGACATGGATTTTAGAGTCAAACACATCTGAGTGTGAATCACGATTTTCAGTTTTCCTTACCAGTTTTATCAACTATAAAATAGGTATAATAATTCTGTTGGTTAGGATTATTATGAAAATTAAATAAGATAACATGCAAAGCCTCTGGCATAATGCCTGGCACTTTGCAGATGATTAAGAAAAGTTAACTTCTTTAATTTTTTGAGCTGTAATGATTTTGTTCCTGATAATCATAAAGCACTTGCATGCCCTCAAGCAAGACAGACTATAAATTTAAGCAGGCATAATCATAAATATCTCCTACCGTTATCAAAAGGAAAGACTTGCATTATTAATCCTACAAGATTAAAACAATTCTTCAACTTGAAGAGCTGTAAATTTTTTTTTTACTTTCTTGAAAATGAGTTAAAATAGGAAAAAATTAGGTTCTTCTCTTTAGTTCTTTTACTTTAATTGAGTGATAAACCCTAGTATGCAGTATTTTATAAAATTTCATTTGATCCATTTGGGGCATAAAATTGATGACACGTTATACTTAAAAGTAGAATTTGTCACATTTAAGGCTCTTAGTGATTAATAGTTCAAACATAATTGCACACTGCAGGGAGTTATACAAAAATTGGAAAGCAGCTAGTGCCAAGTTTAACACTTCACTCACCTTCCAAAAATATACTGCAGAACTTCTGATTCCAGTTATCCAGATATGGATATAAAAGAGAATACTCTTACTGAGAATGACTAGAACAGCTGGATAAAATAATTTCTAAAATTCTGTTTGAAGACACTGGAGACCTACCACGACAGTATTTGAAAGACCAAGTTCCTAGACAGAAGCAAAGCCCAGAGAGGTATAAGCCTGACATTTGGTGCTGCTTTTGCTTTTCAAAGCATTTGCCAATTTGTAATTGGTGGCCAAGAGCCTGAGAAACTGCTCAGAAAGTAGTGTTTGAAAAGTTGAGAAACTGCACAGAGCTTTAGGTAGAGTTTCAGGTATTGGGCTAAAAGTACAAAGTTATACTTCAGAGATTGCTGAGGCAGAGCTTTCCACCAGGACTCCTGAAGGGCTACATTCTTGATATAAATATAAAGTGGAAATAAACTACCTCTCAGACTGAAACTCAGCTTCAAATAAACTCAGCTCCAGAAGAGATTAAAATGTTGTCTAACCTTTACCCTAATTATTTGCCAGAAACAAAAGTAAATTCTTTCTGGAGGAAAATAACATCATATACAGCCTCAAATTATCACTAAATGTTAAGTATCTTATGTCCAAAATTCAATTTAAAAAAAAAAAGAGGAAAGAGATAAGAGTAAAAGACCCCCAAACAACGAAAAGGCCTACCAAAAAGACATTAGTCAAGAGAAAAAGAGGAAAAAAATACGCTAATGAAAGAAAAGAATGGAATATAGTTAATACTAGGAAGGCCAAGGATGGTTAAAGGACATAGAATAAGTTGGACATACAGAAAAGATATAGTTGAATTTGTCACACTTAAGGCTCTATATACAAATGTATAAAGTAGAATCATGAGCTTAAATGGAGCTTTGTTTAAGGCCTTAATGCTCTCTTAAGGCTCTTAATGCTTCCTTAAGGCAGATCTTGGGCTATAAATAAGCAAAGTTACATAGGAAGAATAAGGATGTAGCATTTTGATTGTTCACTTTACAAATAAAAAGGAAAGTAAAACTATTTCTCTCATTCCTTTATTTTAGGTTTTTATCTTTTACTAGTAAAAATCCTTATGGGTTAGGGTTAGGGTTAGCCTATCAGCAGAAAGCCTATTTGGCTTTAAACTAACATGGAGACTTTCTTTATATTGTTACTGCCTAACTGAGACTAAATGCTGAAACAGATATGATTTGAAAAAAATTTATAAGATAGCTTTGATGATTATGTATTAATTAATAGCCAAAGCAGCAAAAATTACAGGCAATATAATAATACATTGAGAAAGAAAGTTTACCAGACACTAAATATTTCAATACTCATCTCTTCAGTTCTTATCTTCGCTAGAAAAAAGACTGGGACTATAGACATAAAAAAAATAAAGAAATATGAAGAAAATCTACCTTTACTTGTGAGTAGTGTCAGAGGTGAGAAGGTGGAGATAAAGAGTGAAAGTCACTGGGGTCAGAAAATCTAAAAAGTGTCGTAATTAAATTTCTGACACTGTGATGTCTGCATGCATAGACTTTGGTGAAAATAATAAAATGTTCCCTTAATATACTAATATGCCTGATCAATTTGACCTAACAAAATACAGATGACCAAAAAAAGGCTCATACATGTGAAGTAATTATTTTTCATGATCAATGAAAGCACAATTTAACTGAAAGATGCAAAATTAGAATTTAAATAACAAATTCATTCCAAAGTCATGAACCCATATTAACATCTAAAGCATCAAAGCTTAATTTAAACTACAAAATGTCTTCATTTGTCAGAAGATTCAGGTAAAAGAGCCTTCCAGAAGTTTTTGTTGTTTTCAAGAAGCTTTTGCTTCATTGTTTCATTGACAACAGTGAAATCTCTGTGGAGCAGAATATGCTGAAAACCAGGAAACCCACCTTTGTTTATCTGATCTCACTGGACGCTCTGGTGAAAGATCTTATAAAATAAGAACCTGATATAGAGCACAAAGATCTGTAAGAAACTGGTTGATTTTACTGTTCCGTAGCTAATAAATGGAGGACTAAAGCATATTTGAATTTATATCCTCTTGGATCCACTTTGCACTGTGGAGACTTTAAAAAATACAAGTGAGAACATTTATAATATGTTACTTCTCACTAAAACCTAAGGGACAAACTGAGCACATTCAAGATCTAGGGGACATGTTTTGCCCTATGTCCTGGTTTCTGAAGCTATACTCCTTTAGAGAATGGATTAGAAAGACATTTAAGCTTGTTAGATACAAAGGTGTCATCCCCTCACATCAACGTACATGAGAAGAAACGTTCAAGAATTATAAATTCTTAGAAAACTTAAAAAATCCTTTGGGTCTGGCAAGGAAAATGTCAACAAGTCAAAGGAGACTAGATGGCTATTGACCAGTTTCATGAAGGTAGAGCTGCAAGCCAGGATGGAATAATGCTTTCCCACCATGTGTCGAAGGCACAAATGACACTAATCCTTTTTAATGGTCACAAAAGCTGACAACTTACTCAGCCTTAGAACTGAAGGCACAAAATCATCTCTGGGAATGACTCACCATAAACAGGTCACGAGCACCAATGTCAACAGCTAACAGAAATGCCTTTTCAAATCTCTGGTACCTATAAGGTAGAAAAGAAATGTTATATGTTGTAAACAAAACTACAGAAGAGGAGAGAGCAGTATGTTTAATTTACTTATGTGTTACTGTTTTTGTTCTGATAAGAAAAATATTCTCAAACAGGAGGGACTTTGCCTGCTGGGATCTTCCCTATGTGATCTCTTATTGTACTTAGGAGGAACTGAGGCACACAGACCTGTGGAGGTGTTCAGTGCAACTTTCAAAGATAAACATAACCAGATTAGGTGCTGCTGAATGTAGAGAAATGATAGCTTAGGAAATAATGTTTCTCATTATATTTTACTTTGTTGTGTTTTGTTATGTAAGAGAAAAGTATGGGGATATGGAGAATATAGCAGGATAAAAGCAATTAATAAATCATATAATTATACTTTTATGTTTCTTAGGTAAAAGTTGAGAAGTCAAATGTTGCATTATTACAAAACTCTCATATTTGTGAGTTTGGAAAAAATACGTTCTCCTCTGTTGTAAATGAAAATAATAAATGGTTTCTAAGATTTTTTCTTTTCTTGGAGTATAGTTGCTTTACACTGCCATGTCAGTTTCTGCTGTATGTACAGCAAAGTGAATCAGCCATACGTATACAAATATATCCTCTTTTTCGGATAAGTATTTTTTAAAGATACTACTTTTCTACTCTTTTATCCTATCTTTCCTTGAGGTAAAACTGAGAATTTTCTTTGTGGAAGTTTAATTTTAGGCTAAAATACATGAGAACAAACTTCAGTTTAAATTAATTACCTCTGTAGAAATTTTTAAATCCTGAGAGAAAAGCATGTCATGAACATACAATTTGCACAGGATTTTGGAATGAAAGTTCATCTTTATTTTGTCTAAATGTTGAGACTTACATATAACTGTCAGTCTTTCTGACTCAAGAAACAAGACGATAAATAACCAAGTTGTTCTCTGTTCTCTGTTTTATATTGTGAAATAAAATGGTATAAAATATAATGATGTGCCACAACAAGAGAAGCCACCACAATGAGAAGCCTGCGCACTGCAACAAAGAGTAGCCCCTGCATGCCACAACTAGAGAAAAGCCCTCACGCAATAATGAAGACCCAATGCAGCCAAAAATAAATAAACAAATAATAAATTTATTTTTTAAAAATATAGATTTCAAATAAAACGTGTCAGAAATGTAGAATATTAATTATTATTGACAGAGTACATACATTTATTAGTGAAATAGCTAATATAATTAAAATTCAAACACACAAGGCTTATTATTATTCTATATGAGCTGGTAGGTCCAGAACCTGAAACACTTCACAATTTCCATGCTGTGTTTGATTACTGTTATCCCATCTCCTCCCTGGCTCTACTTACTAGTATCGCAAGTATTTGCTTGAATCCCTTTCAACTATGGGAGATCAGAAGAAAATTGTGTTTATTTTTGTTCCAGGAAGCTGAATGATTCATTATATATACAGTGGAAGTGGGATGTAATGAGGAAGAAGACAGAGGATCAGCAAGTTGTACTACTCTTCCATACATTCACTGCCATCTTGCATTTGCTGCCACTCCAATGAAACTTTTCTATCAGTAGTAAATTATCCAAACCTAAAGATAAGTTCTTATCTTGTGTGCCCTTTTGGCCATATCTGACCCTACTAACTTCCCCTCCTTGAAACCCTGTCTTTCCTTGCAATTGGAGATTCATTCTTTGTTTTCTCAATTCTTGGAATTCATCTTCTTAGTCTCCTTTTTAAGTTAATTTTTCTCTGCCTACTCCATGAAGTTTTCCCCAGTAACCTTACCCACTCCTATGGGTAATTATAATTATATCAATGACCCATAAATCTCTAGGATCCATTTATTTCCTGAGCTCCAAACTCTTTATTTCCAGGAAACTCAAATTTAACATGTCTAATATGTCCATTGACACATAAATTTGGCAACCATATATATGATTAATTGAAATTGGGAAATATGAAATTAAGGTGGACAGGTCAGGAGGTACTCTTCATTCTAGGTGAGAGGTAATGGTTAACATTATGATAAAATGAAAGGGTTGGCATTGGCATCTGGCAGTATGTTCAACCAAAAATATCAAAGAGCGCTCCCCAACTAGATTGCTTACAAAATATATGTTAAAGTACAACACAGGACTCTAAAAAACGGGAAATTTCCAAGGGTACCACACTCTCAGTAAAAAAAATAACCAACTAACCAAAGTTCCTTGATTGAAACTACAGTAAGGATCCCTGAGAAGAGAGCAAAAATGGGGGGAAAAAAGGCATAACTACTCTGGGCCATCACCCTAAGTAGACTGAGCCCTGAACAAGTCTCAAGGTAAAGGGGCTAAGCCTGAGACTTTTGATTAAGACATGGGCTAAAATGATCCCAGGTTATTAGTGCCCCTAACTTTGGTAGAAAAAATAAAAAGAAAATTCATGTCTGGATTAAAGCACTTTTGATAGAAGCCATCAGGATGGCCATAAATTAAAATAAAACAAGTATGAGTTCACAATGAAAGATCATGGAATACAAAAGAAAACAAGCTACTGTGATGGAAAATGAGAAAATAAACAACAGATTTACTTCTCCAGGGATTTCAGATCACTGAATTATGAAAGTTAGAATAGAAAATAATTCAGCATAAGATTTTAAAAGAAATAATTATGGAACCATGAAAATAAGCATACAACAGGATATAATAAAAAAAAATTACCAGGTAGATTTTTTTTGTTTGTTTGTTTTTGTTTTTGTTTGGCGATACGCGGGCCTCTCACTGTTGTGGCCTCTCCCGTTGTGAAGCACAGGCTCCGGATGCGCAGGCTCAGCGGCCGTGGCTCACGGGCCCAGCTGCTCTGCAGCATGTGGGATCTTCCCGGGCCGGGGCACGAACCCGTGTCCCCTGCATCGGCAAGCGGACTCTCAACCACTGCACCACCAGGGAAGCCCACCAGGTAGATTTTTAAAGAAATAAAATAGAACTTTTGGAAATGAAAACCTGAACTGGAGTTAAATAATTTGTCACAAAGAGAATTAGTGAAGTAAAAGAGGCATAAGTAAGGAATTATAGAAAATGTACAGAGAAATGAGAAAAAAATATAAAGAAAGATTAGCAATACAGAGAACAGGGAAAAGTCTAACATGTCTAATCAGGTAATTAAGTTAAAGGCTGAGTATTTTCCAAAGCTGATAAATGATATGAATCAATAAACACAAGAGGGACAATATATATCAAGCAGGATAAACTGAAAAGAATCTATAATTATGGACATCTGTAATGGAAACACAGAACTCCAAAGATAAAAAGATATTAACTGCCAGAGAGAAGACAGATCACCTACAAAGGACCTACTGATACAAACAGACTGATACCAGACCTCTCAAAGGCAACAATGGGATGTAGAGGACATTAGGGACATACTTTCAAATTATAGAGAGAAAATAAGCATTACTCTTGTATAATATGACAGTGGAACTTTCTTTCAACAATTAGAGAAAAATAAAGACACTTTCAGATGTACAAAAACTGAAAGCATTCAACAGATCTTCAATAAAGGGACTTCTAGGGAACATAACTCAGGAAAAAGGAAAACGACCCTAGAAGGAAGGTTTGAGAAGCAAAAGGAATGACTTCAAAAAAAGATTTGGTTAATATACAGGTAAATACACACAGAATTACATTCACACACACAAATGGTCTGATATTTTTAATATCAGAAAATACTAATTACATATATCATGTAAATCAAGTGCTAATACGGTCTTTGCTTTTTGTACTGTTGAAAATAATGATTGATTTTGGTAACTATGCATAGTCAGATTTCAAATAGTAACCACTAAAAGACTGTATAAATTGCTCGAATAGCAGTATAGGTAGAGTGGGGTTGAGGCTGAGTGAATCGAAAAAGAAAAAAATTCAAGAAGTATTAAAAAAAACCCAAGAACAGTAGATCTATGCTGGTGCCCTGGTGAAAACAACTGAGAGACAACAAGGCCAATTGCTGGCATACCCACAGTTAAGGTGCAGCCAAGAGCAGTGCCAACAACCGTGCAATCTGAGAGCTTGCACAACGGGTGAAAGGTGACACAACAGAGCACACCCAGGTGAGCAGCTCCAGAGGAGGAATACTCAGTGGCTTCTCTTCCAGTGGGAGTGCTCCAATCCCACCTACCTCACACCACAGATCAGAACACAGGTAAGAAACGGATCTGGGGGCCTCTACTCCAGCAACTAAGGAGCAGACCATGCCCCTGTCAAGGCAGTGACAACCATAGAGCACGTCTAATATGTCCACTGTCAATTTGGCAACCATATATATGACTAATTGAAATTGGAAAAAAATGAAATTAAGGTGGACAGGTTAGGAGGTACTCTTCTTTCTAGGTGAGTAATGATTAACATTATGATAAAATGAAAGAATTGGCATTGGCATTGGCAGTATGGACAACCACAAATATCAAAGGGCGCTCCCAACTAGATTGCTTAGAAAATATATGTCAAAGTACAACACAGGACTCTAAAGAAAGGAAATTTCCAAGGGTACCACACTCTCAACCAAAAAATAACCAACTAACCACAGTCCCTTGATTGAAACTAGAGTAAGAATCCCTGAGCAAACAGCAAAAATGGGGGTGGGGTAGGCAGAACTACTCTGGACAGTAGTCGAAGAATGGGATGTAGAAAACAGTAGGGATATATCTTCAAATTATAAAGAGAGGATAAGCATTACTCTTGTATAGAATTTGAAAAAGAACAGATACATGTATATGTATAACTGAATCACTCTGCTGTACACCTGATCATAATATTGTTAGTCAGCGATACTCCAACATAAAATACAAAGTTAAAACAAAAAGGAAAATCATAAAGATGCTACCAGAAAACTACTAGAGCTCATCAATGAATTTAGTACAGTCACAGGATACAAGATTAATACACAGAAATCTCTTGCATTCCTATATGCTAACAATGAAAGATCAGAAAGATAAATTAAGGAGACAATCCCATTTACCATCACATCAAAAAGAATAAAATACTTAGTAATAAACCTACCTACGTAGGCAAAAGACCTGTACTCAGAAAACAACAAGGTGCTGATGAAAGAAATGAAAGATGACACAAACAGATGGAGAGATATACAATGTTCCTGGACTAGAAGAATCAATATTGTCAAAGTGACAATACTACCCTAGGCAATCTACAGATTCAATGCAATCCCTATCAAATTACCAATGGCATTTTTCACAGAACTAGAACAAAAAATCTTAAAATTTGTATGGCTACACAAAAGACCTGAATAGCCAAAGTAATCTTGGCTTCTTGACATCAGGATATGCTACAAAGCTACAGTCATCAGAACAGTATGATACTGGCACAAAAACAGAAATATAGATCAGTGGAACAGGATAGAAAGCCCAGAGATAAACCCACAAACCCATGGTCAATTAACCTATGACAAAGGAGGCAAGACTACACAAGTGAAGAAAGACAGTCTTTTCAATAAATGGTGCTGGGAAAACTGGACAGCTACATGTAAAAGAATGAAATTAGAACATTCTCTAAGACCATACACAAAAATAAACTCAAAATGGATCAAAGACCTAAATGTAAGGCCAGTCACTCTAACACTCTTAGAGGAAAATGTAGGCAGAACATGCTCTGACATAAACTGCAACATGTTTTTGAATCCACCTTGTAGAGCAATGAAAATGAAAACAAAACTGAACAAACTGGACCTAATTAAACTTAAAACCTTTTGCACAGTGAAGGAAACCATCAACAAAACGAAAAGACAACCCACAGAATGGGAGAAAATATTTGCAAACAAAGTGATCAACAAGGGATTAATCTCAAAAATATACAAATAGCTCATGCAGCTCAATATAAAAAAAACAACCCAATCAAAAACTGGGCAGAAGATCTAAACAGACATTTCTCCAAAGAAGACGTACAGATGGCAAAATGCGGATGAAAAGATGCTCAGTGTCACAAATTATTAGAAAATTGCAAATCAAAACTAGTATGAGGTATTACCTCATACTAGTCTGAATGGCCATCGTCAAAAAATCTAAAAACAGTAAATGCAGCAGAGGGTGTGGAGAAAAGGGAACCCTCCTACCCTGCTGGTGGGAATGTAAATTGGTACAACCATTATGGAGAGAAGTATGGAGGTTCCTTAAAAGACTGAAAATGGAACTAGCATATGACCCAGCAATCCCACTCCTGGGCATATATCCAGAGAAAACCATAATTTGAAAAGATACATGCGCCCCAATGTTCACTGCAGCACTGTTTACAATAACCAAGACACGGAAGCAACTTAAATGCCTACTGGCAGAGGAATGGATAAAGAAGGTGTGGTACATATATACAATAGAATATTACTCAGCCATAGAAAGGAACAAAATAGGACTTCCCTGGTGGCGCAGTGGTTGAGAATCTGCCTGCCAATGCAGGGGACCTGGGTTCAATCCCTGGTCTGGAAAGATCCCACATGCCACGGAGCAACGAAGCCTGTGCACCACAACTACTGAGCCTGCACTCTAGAGCCAACGAGCCACAACTACTGAGCCCACACGCTGCAACTACTGAAGCCCATGTGTCTAGAGCCCGTGCTCTGCAACAAAAGAAGCCACCACAACGAGAAGCCTGTGCACCGCAACGAAGAGTAGCCCCCCACTCGCTGCAACTAGAGAAAGCCTGTGCGCAGCAATGAAGACCCAAGGCAGCCAAATAAATAAATAAATAAAAAGAACAAAATAATGCCATTTGTAGCAACATGGATGGACCTAGAGATTATCATACTGAGTGAAGTAAGTCAGACAAAGACAAATATCATACAATATGACTTATATGTGGAATCTAAAAGAAAATGGTACAAATGAACTTATTTAGAAAACAGAAATAGATTCACAAATACAGAAAACAAACTTATGATTACCAGGGGTGAAAAGGGGGGCAGGGATAAATTGGGAGATTGAGACTGACATATATATAATACTATATATAAAATAGATAACTAATAAGGACCCTACTGTAGAGCACAGGGAACCCTACTCAATACTCTCTAATGTCCTATAAGGGAAAAGAATATAAAAAAGAGTAGATATATTTATATGTATAACTGATTCACTTTAGTGTAAACCTAAAACTAACACAACATTGTAAATCAACTATACTCCAATAAAAATTTAAACAAATAAAAATAAAAAAACAAGAAAGGAATAAAAGGAAGCACATGAAAATAGAAAGCACAAAGGAAGATAGAAACAGCTCAATATAAAAATAATCATATACATGAACTAAACTCACCAGTTTAAAGGCAGAGTATCAAACTGGAAAAGTAAAATCTGGTTTTATATTATTTATAAAAGCCACATCTAAATCCTACAGACAAAGAAGGTTAAAAGTAAAAGGATGGAAGAAAATAGAAGACAATTATTGATAAGAATGTAAAGTAATGCAGCCACTTTGGGAAAAAGTTTGGCAGTTTCTGAAAATATTACACATAAATTTGACATACAATTACACTCAATTTCATGGCAATTCCTAGGTATCTACCCAAGAGAAATGAAACATACCCCAGAGAGACTTACACTCATGTATACATAGTGACATTATTCATAATAGCTTAAAAGTAGAAACAATCCTAAATGTCAATCAACTGATGAATGAACGAATTAAAACATAGTATATCCAAACAATGAAGCAGGCTTCAGCAATAAAAAGGAATGAAGCACTGATACCTACTACAAAATAGATGAACTAAAAAATATTACGTTAACAGTTAAAGAAGCAATATTGTATGATTCTATCTATATGAAATGTCCAAAAAAGATAAATCTATAGAGACAGAAAGTAGATTTGTGGTTGGCTAGGGTTGGGAAAAGGGAGTGACTACAAATGGGCATGAGGGATCTTCTTGGGATAAAGGAAATGTTTAAAATTAGATCAAGATAATGGTTTATAAATCTGAAAATTTACTAAAAATCATTGAATTGTAGAATTAAGTGAATAAATTCTATGGTAGTTAAATTAAACCTCAATAAAGTTTTCTTTTAAAAAAGCTAAGGTAGCTATATAATCAGATAAATGGTTTTTTGAAAAAAAATTATTAGAGGTAGAAACAATAAGAACAAAATAATAAAGGTTTCATGTCTCCAGGAAGATACAAAAATTCTAGACTGGATGCATTTAATAAAATAGGCTAAAAATATATAAATCAAATCTCTGATAGAATTAAAATAAGTAATGAGCCCACCAACAAAGGGAAAAGTTCAAAAGTTGTAACTGAATTTTTGCTAGGCCAAGCAGTAAAAAAAATCATAAAGAAACAGAAGTCTTAAACAACATAATTACACAGCTGGATTTACTGGATACATAGAATTTGTCACTCATAAATTAGTGGATACACATCTTCCTCAAACACACATGGAATCCTTACAAAATTATGTTAGTAAATAAAAAAGCATGTCTCAATAAATTTTAAGGAATAATATATATAATGAATCTGTCAACAATGCAGTTTTTGATAGATAAGCAATAAATCCATATGCATTTAGAAACTAAAATGTCATTAGTCAAAGAAAAATTATAATAGAAATTTAAAAATACTTAGAAGTAAATGAAAAACTTGAGCAAATGAGACACTTAAAGGGAAATTCGTAGCCTTAAGTGTTTGTATTAAGAAGGTTAAAAACTGATGAGCTAAATATCCCGTTTAATAATTTAAACAAAAATAGAATAATCTCAAAAGACAGTGGAATAAATGTCTGAAGTACTCAAAGGAAATAAGACTGTCACACAGATTCTATATTCAGCAAAAAGTATCTTTCAAGAATGAAGGTGACATAAAGACATTTTCAAGGGAAAAAACACCTCTAAGATATGTATCTCCAGTAGAACTGCAGTATAAGAGGGGTGAAAGGAAGTTCTTTAGGCTAAAATAAATGATATCAGATGGAAACTTCAGTTCTTCAATAAATAATGCAAAGTACTACAAGTGAGCAATGTAAAGAAGATCATTTCCTTTATTTCTTTAACATACATATGTCTGTTTTAAGCAAAAATTATAAAATTGTTTTGTGGGGGTTATAACATATG
>RJWK010035069.1:0-22362 GCA_004363435.1 Platanista minor | reverse complement strand
ATATATATATATATATATATATATATATATATATATATGTAATCTAAACAAACAAAAAAAACAACAAATGGTTCTGAAGAACTTAGGGACAGGACAGGAATAAAGACACATACATGGAGAATGGACTTGAGGACACGGGGAAGCAGAAGGGTAAGCTGGGATGAAGTGACAAAGTGGCATAGACATATATACACTACCAAATGTAAAATAGATAACTAGTGGGAAACAGCTGCATGACACAGGGAGATCAGCTTGGTGCTTTGTGACCACCTAGAGGCGTGGGACAGGGAGGGTAGGAGGGAAGGAGATGCAAGAGGGAAGAGATATGGGGACATATGTGTATGTATAAGTGATTCACTTTGTTATAAAGCAGAAACCAACACACCACTGTAAAGCAATTATAGTCCAATCAAGGTGTTAAAAAAAAAACAGAACGATTGCACTGGAAAAAAAAAAAAGGAGTAAACTAATTGTGCCTATTTCACAAAGGAGAATAAACATTGCCCCTGGGGTGGGGTTATAAAAAACAAAAACAACTGTTACGTGAATGCATGAAGAAAAATCTTATCATTTTTGGTATAGTCACATGAACTATGTTTGTGACTTCTATTACAATCAGAAAGATCAACAATAGTTTAAGACACTGTTCAGGTTTTAATTTTTGTAGAATACATGACACCCTATTAAATCAAAGGCTTAAACAAAATTAGCTCCTTTTATCTGTATAGCTTTTACTTTATCCAAAAAAAGTGATTTTAAATATTGAGGATTTTTCATGTTGTTCAATGAGTTTATCAAAATCATAGGCAAAATGCTTATCACAATGCTCTCAGGAACTACAGCAAATATATAAAAAATCTGGCTTCTCTGTTTGCCAAAGTAAATCCATGAAATTATATTCTTTTTAGTAAAATTAAACATTTCCTGTTAAATAAATATACTTCATCATTATCCACTTTAATTAAAGATTCTAGATTAATAAGCTTGGAGGGGAGTTTTCATTATAATCAACAGCATTCCTGAAAAAGAACAGAGTTGCTATGGTTTCTTTCCTTTGTGGTTGTTCTTGAATTTAAAACATTCACACACACACACACACACATACACACACACACACACACACACACACACACCCTGTTTCTCAGAACAATTTGAACATCCACCATTTACTAAAGTGTGTTATCACCTCACTATCACTTAAAACACATTTTTAAATTAAATCTGCTTCAAGAGATATTACCTTTTGTGAAGTATTAATTATTTTTAAAGAGAGATAGGGAAACTCAAGATTACAAAGTGTTCCAGATGAATTATAATGAGTGGATGCTTCCTATCCCAGCATATGAAGCTCCATATCCCATATGAGAGACCCTCAACATGTGTATCAAGAAAAAAAAATTGACATGTTATCTCTTTACTGTAAGTATCTTAGAAAAGGTCAGAACCTGTCTGGAAAGCAATGAACAGTGGAATGGTTTTGCTCAGAGACCTGTACAGTCTTAGAAGTTGCTTTTATTAGAGTTTTTTTTTTTTTTTTTTGGCTGTACGTGGGCTTCTCACTGTTGTGGCCTCTCCCGTTGCGGAGCACAGGCTGTGGACGCACAGGCTCAACAGCCATGGCTCACGGGCTCAGCTGCTCTGCGGCATGTGGGATCTTCCTGGACCGGGGCACGAACCCATGTCCCCTGCATCGGCAGGCGGACTCTCAACCACTGTGCCACCAGGGAAGCCCTAGAGTATTTTTAAGCTGTGAATGTTAAGATAAAGGCAGGTAGTATACCATAAAGTTCTTTGTATTTTAAATTTAATGCACACATTTTCCTACTGTACCTTCAGACATTGGGATTATATGCATGTACTCAATCAGTTGTACTGATAAAAGGAAATAAATGGACATACACATATGTATTTATATACCCCAATAGCCCTTTAAGAGCAGACAATTCATTACAAGTATCAAGTATATAAGTGGGTAGGTTGCAACTGTAACTCTGACCTAGTAGGGAAAGTAATCATTGCTGAAAGAAATTTTCTTCTGCAGTATAGTAAAAGGTTCAGATAAACAGAGTGTTTCAATTATGTACTGGTGTAAGATTTATAGAAAAGAGGCAGTTGGGAAAATGATCAGTCTGTGAAAGACTCTGGCAAGGCCAAATTGTCCTTGATTTTCTAGGGCATGGAATGGTTAGGGAAGGAAATTTCAGGTCAGTGGGGTAGGTTAAACTAAGCTCTATTAGGAATGGCTGTAGCTCAGTGGAGTTGGACCCCACTCCTTTAGAAGACAAACCATGAAAGTCACATAGTCCTAGGCTTTGGTCTATAGAGACAAATAAGTCTCCAACTTTGGTCTGTAGGAGTTTCCAGTCTCACAGGAAGAGATATAAATATAAAAAGATAGTTATAGTTCAGGGTACCACATAATGAGGTAGTGAATTGGAACCTGGAATTGGTCTGGAAAGATGAATTTCAGGTATAAACTTAGAAGTCAGAAGTAAGTTATCAGCAATGGAGGGAGAAAAGAGTTAAAATGTTCCCAGAGGGTTGCTCTGCATAAAGTCATTTATGCAAGGTCCTTAAAGGGGCAAACAGTATTAGTTGAGGTGATAGCAAAGGTGTATCCATGCAATTACACACTTGGTGAAGAAACACTTCCACTTTCTCAGTATTCATCCCAAGCAAGGAAGAAAGTTAGAGAAGGAGGACTGCCAAGGCTGGGATGCTATCCCTTTTCAGTGACTCCAAGAATGATAGAGAAAATATAAAATTTCTGATATGATACTCTCATATCTTTCCTCTTCTTTGGATTTTGCCATTAGTAAAGAAATTTATAATTTTTAAAATAGTTAACTCTCATTGTCATGGAGCTCACAGAGATGTCACAGCATCCTCACTGACATCTTCAAGACTTTGTGGTGGTTTCCAAATGCCAGTGAGCCAACACTCGACTCAGCTATTTTGGAGTTTGGTACCATATAAGATCATAAATAAAATATAGCTGGTATCCTAAGGCTTTGACTGTAAAATACAGATTTCAGACGTAAAACTCCGAGACTGATCTAAGAAGTAGCTAAATCACCAATATGTAGAGACTTCTGGCATTCATATTTTTCATGTATTGTCCTTCCCCTCTCCACCCTCTTTTTTCCTTCCCAAGTAGAAGAGGGGGTACATTGATAAAAAGAGATCCAAATAAATGGAGGAGAGTAAATAGTTAGATTAACTTGAAGATTAGCCACAAGGCAAAATGAATACTTCATTCAAGTTCTACATGGAAGAAAGCACGAGTAGTGATTTGATAGTGGACAAGTTCATTTGTGGACAAGACGAAGAGAAATGAAATGGAAGGCTCTAGAGAACCATAGTCGTCATCACCATCCTTTTAATGACTATTTATTATGTATAGTAAATGGCGCAATGCCTTCAAATGGAAACGTACAATAGGGAATTTGATATAAAGAGAAGAATAAGCTACTTGAAAAAAGAACTAATATACTTGAAAAGATAGAGATGGCTTTGCCAGGGTCCACCTGCATGGCTCGGAGTAACTTCCAGTTGAGCTTATGGAGACATCACCAAGTGATACAGTACTTACCCAGAAAGTGGACACATTGACATACAGTTGACACAAAGCAAACTAAAGTAAATGAAGATTTCAAAGGAAAGATACATCCCAATGGTTCTGTAGACATTAAAAATCCTCAGGTTCCATTCTCAGAAATTATTAAGTGGACCCTGGGTAGCACAGGCATCAGCTCAGGTGATTCTGATGTAGTGGTCCACAGATCACACTTAAACACTGCTGTCTTCCCTCACGTAGATTTTTCTAAGTATACCAGTTTAGTGGCAAACATTTGTAAGGGGAAAGTCATCTCTACTCTTACAGACTGTGTCTATTGCACTTGCAGCTTGCTAAATCTTCTCTCTTTAACATAAAATGATAAAGTGTTGAAGCATTAATTACATATTTTAAAAGCATTATCCATTATTTTCTTCTTGGATTATGTTTTTATAATATTCCTGTATATTGTAATCCTAAATTTTATTAAACATAAGAGCTAGGGTTAGGTATTGCCAAAGGAAAAGAAGAGATAAAAGGGAACAAAGAGATTTGACTTCAAGTTCCTCTGCTTATTTCTTGATTGAATGACTTTTAGCAACTTGTTACCTACCCATAATCAAGGAAATAAATGACATCTTTCTATATCCCTTACAAATCTTAAATTCAATCATTATATTCAATGGCAATTGAAGACATATTAGTGATCTAGTTATTTATATTTAATATAGTAGAACATGTTTTATTTTAAATGTGGTGCTATAGTTAAATGTCACAATGAATGAAATAAAAGCAGGTCACTTTAATGCATTTTATTTGTGTTTTCTATCAGTGATAATTAATTATATCTGTAATGTGGTAGTGGCCTGAAAAAATGATTATTTTATAATATAGAAATGTATATATTACAAGATTATTAAAGGATGATATTCTGTAAGGTAAGAAAAAGTTATCTTAATTATGTAACCCATGGTTTATAGTTCCCTGAAAAAATCGTTAAACTATTTCATTCTTCATGGTGAACTCTAACTGACCTCCAAAAACCCTACTCAAATGTCAACTTCAAGATTTTCTTAAAAATACTGCTATGTTTAATGTAGATAACCAAAAAGGACCTACTATAAAAAATAAAAAAACAAAAACCAAAAAACAAATCCACATCCTCACACTCAGATGGTTTATCGTTCTTGTGATGCTGTGAACCACATCACAAGATGCTGTGATATGAATGCTAGAAAAAGACTAAAAACACTAAGCATGTCTCAAAGGTTCTGTAACTGTTGAAGATGATACAATTGGTGGTAGTATACCTCAACAAATTAAGATTTCTCAGGGCAAATGTCAAATGTCTTTTCTTCTGTTCCAATTTTCCTGACCACTATGGAGTAAAGGTAATTAGGGATATAGAAAAGTGCAGAATTTCGAGAAAATTTGGAGATGATTAGCAATCTATAAAATCTTTGTAAAAGCTTCCCTTTCTGAGTACAGCTTGAAATAAAATATATCCTGCAATATTAATAAAATATCCTAAGACTCTGAATGTCAGAACAAATTCCATATTTTCCAAATTGTCCTGAGACAATGGAAAAGAAATAAAATATTAAGTTAATCATTGACAATCTAAAAATTGTTTTAAAGGAAAATAATTTCATGAAACTGAACTATCAGTGAATACATTTTTTGCTGTTTTTCAGCTATGTTTAAATAATTCCATATGCATTTTGAATATTAAGTCAATTAATGATGCTCTCTGTCACTACATTAGTTGACACATTGTTTAGAATAAAATTTCTAGGATGACTAGTGGCATGGTTTAAAATTCCCGGAGATAATTCTGAGAGGAGATAAATCTTGTGATAATAATGCATATTTATAAAACAGTCACATGTTGTGAAGAAAGCTAAATTAGGCAATACTTCATTTTTTCCTATTGTTTTTTACAAACATAGTGTATCAGTTTTAGAGGACTAATCTCACTTGACTAAACTTTAAGTGCTTAATAGTTGTTCTACTTGGGTTGCACAAAGAAGGTGTAGAATAGTTACTTATTTGTTCCTTTTCAGGATATAATTCACAGAAATAGCATAATGTACTTTTTTTCTCCTCTTGTCTTCCAAGTTTTAATTTCAAAAGCAGGTTTATCAACTGCCCTATTTCCCAGGTTAGGTTTCAATGGAAATATAGAGAACCTTGGTCAGAGGGGGACTCTGTTTTCTAGATCTCTGGCAGTAGTGTTAAGGTTGGTACCATGGACTCATGCCAGTAATTTTCATCGATTGCTTTCCTCTTTTCCACATTGTCTACCATGCCAACTTCTAAGGAAATTAAGCCACTTTGTACTATCACCTCCCTATAAGCCGCGGTTAGATGGCAAGAAGAATGACAATATTTTACACAGCTCCTCTCATCAAGAAGAGGCATGTCTTGCCTCACCATTGAAACTGGGTTGGCTCTGTAACTTACTTTATCTAAAAGAATGTGAAGGAAGTGAAGTTGTACAAATCCTGACCCTAGACCTCACTAGCCTTTTCTTGGATTTCCGCCACCAGGTGAATAAGCCCAGGTTAGACTGCTGGAAAAGAGACCAAGTGTAAGAGAACCAAAGCCCCCCAGCCATCAGCCAGCCAACTGTCAGACATGAGAATGATAATCATCTGAGACTAGTAAGCCCCCATTTAACATACAAACTGACTGTACATAAATGATCAATCCCACTAAAATCAGCAGAGCCCAGCCAAGATCGACAGAACTACTCAGAAGAATTGTGAACTACATTAATGGTAGCTGCTTTTAAGCCACAACATTTTGGAGTAGTATTTTATGGAGTAATAAATAACTGACCCTGAACTCCATGTCATTTTAGCACATCTGTGTACTAGCAAACTAATTACTATATTTTTGTATGATAATTTCAACTAGTATCCCAGTTATTACAACCAGGCTAGATTTCTCTTTTACTTGCTTTGTAAAATCAGGAACTAAATATACCTATACTCATGTTAATGTGTTCCACGTGTAAAGATTGGGGTTACACAAGAGGCAGCATAATACAGTAGTTAAGTGTTCAGGTCCTAACACTTTCTTCTGAGCCCTTCCCACCACACACTGATTCTTTGATTTTAGATGAATAAATAAATTTCTACATCTTTTTCTTATAAAATAAGGATAACATTTACCTTATGAAGCTGTAGTGAGGAGAAAATAGCATATTTAATGTTTCACGAGTAGTAGGTATTTAATGGATATTTATTTTAAATTTTTCTAGCACCCTGAAGTGACCTTGATGTTTTTTGATTAATGTATAATTAATATATTATTCCAACCCCTTTAATTCCCATAGCTTTTTTTTTTAAATGTCTTTATATTCTTCATCTTTATAATAAAAAAAAAAAAAAACCTCATATAGACTCACTATGTGAAAGAAACTATTGTATATGCTCTCAATACTGTGTGAGACTGCAGGTCTTCTTCCTTTTATGGTGATCTGGAACATTCCCATCATGTGATCATATTGATATGGGTGTAATACAACATTATAGCCTTTTTATTTGTTTTTTTATTTTTTGGAATGGGGGTGGTAGTAGTAATGTTTTAATACCCAGTGTACCAGCTGCCTATAACCTGTGTTAATCAAATGTATTTTCACAATATGAGGGCTGGACAGAGAAGTCAAAACAGGAACTCCTTCAAAGATCAATTTCTTTAGAGTCTATGTTTTTTTGTTATTGTTAAATGCAGATAAATTCTATTATGACTATTCAGCCTGTTTCTTTTTGAGATACACTTTAGCCGTATTTTCATTTCAAGATTAAATTCATCTATAAGTATAATTTGCTTTACTTTAGAGGAAATAAAATCATTTGTTTTGAAGTTGAACACATTTAAGGTACTTTGAACTGTATCACTGAATCAACTACTTAAAACAAAATTCTTTTTGCCATTATGAAGGTCAAATGGAAGATTAATACACAAACACTGTAATACAATAATAAAAATTTATCCTATCAATAAACATTTTAAAAACTAAATAAAACATCCCCCCCAAAGTGTCTATACTTATATGACTATATATGAACACATAATGCATCTTAAAACATGTGATACATGTGAATATTTATTATAAAATAGTGGATAGGTAACTAGCTAGCTAGATAGAAAATATATCTGAAAAGCTGGCTCAACTCAGGGATTCAAAGCACCTCCTCCTAATTTTTAAAACTGAACTTTGCAACCACAGTTGTTCTTAAATTCAGATGGTCAATTACAGTGGTGTGTGAGGGCTATTAAAAATCAGATAAGAGACAGTTTTGAAATCTAAGAATAAAGTCTATTTACTCTATATTTCTGGTGGATAAATAACTGCCTAGTTTATTAAAAAAACACACACCATCATTTGAAATACACATGGGATTTATAATACCAGGACTGATCTCATATATCTGAAAAATATGTAACTTTTTAATTTATGTTTTTAAATAAAATAGTAAGTTCAGTGAATCAAAGGTTGCATTTACAACCATATTAATTTGGAAAGTGGAAAAGATGGCAAATATTTTGTATGGAATAGCACAATTCTTCCACCATTGCTAGAAAAATAATTCCAGATAATATTTGTTTTTGTTGTGTGTTAGTTTTGAAGGAGCGCTATCAATAGAAGTTTTAAAATATATAGTATATTGTAATGATGTTTTTATATCCTTTGACATATTCATAAAAGATGAGGGCAGAGAAGCTGCTCCTGAGAGGCATGGGGCTTAAATGGAGGTTTAAGGTCCATCCAAAAGGATGAGGCTCAAAGATGAAGTCTGAAGGTGTTTGAATGAAGGGAAAATGTACCAAGCATTTTTTCCTTGCTTTCATTCCCGGACTGTTTCTGTTAATTGCAACAAGAAGCACACAGACCATCACTGACCTGCCAAACTCCTCTTTAACAATCAAGATCTAGCTCAGTGTTACTTTGTCCCCTCTCTCCTCTATGACCTAAGAGCATGAGGTCCAGATTTTTATTGGAATTCTTATTATGTTTTGCTCTAATTATCTTTTAAAAGGTATCCTAGCTCTTGCTCTTTCACTCTCACTCTCTCTTCAATATTAGTATCCTTTCAAAGGGAAAGGTCATCAAATGTTCACCTCATTGATTCATCCATTTATTCAACAAATATTTGTTGAGCACCTACTATAAGCCAGATACTATACCAGTGACTAATGATACAAAAATTTAAAAAAGCACAACTTCTGCTATAAAGAGCCATTGTATCTAGTTGGGAACACTGACTAGTACACATATGATTACTGCATTAACTTACATATGCTATAAAGAGTAAAATGCTAAGAGGTCATATAAGGGAGAACACTTAATATGACATTAGAGGGTTCAAGAAAGGTTTCTTGGAAGAAGGGACACTTCATGTGAGGTTTATAGGATGAATGGGAGGGAAAAAATGTGTTTAAACACTTGTTGGTGAGATAGAGCATAATCAGAAAATAGGAAAAAAAAATCACCATGACTGAAGTGCTGAGTGAATGTCATGCCTATTATTTTAACACAGAATGTTTTGTGTAGTAGGACCTCAGTAAATGCTGAATAAAGACTGAGGAAAACTCTGAGGACAATGCTGATGGTTGACGGATCTACAAAATGGGGCATCAGTTTACGTGATCCTAGGAGTTGGAGACGAAGAATATCAGCAAGTGAGTTTAGAGTCTGCCTCTTGCCATCATCTAGCCCAACAATGTTAACTAGCAAAGACTTTCAGTGATATGTCAAAGTATGCTCTGTCTGCAGGGGAGTGGGGTCCAGAATAGCTTATCAGCAGTCTTTTGAGCTATCACATATTGCAATAAGTAACCAAAGACAGGGACACAGCACACAAGAGGCACTTTAGAAAAACTGCTCTGTGATTCCTTATCTCTCAGATGCTTTGGGTTTCAAAGGAATCTTCTTTCACTTTTGTATTTATTTCTCTTTCATTTAAAAAAACTACAAAAGAATCCTTCCTATATGCCAGACACTATGCTAGATACTCAAGGGATACAAAGATACAAAAAGACATACGTAGTCCAGAGAAGACAAACTCACTAAGAACTCCCTTCTTCTCAGGGCTCTGCTATTGGTGAATAGCAGGAACCTTGTGTGGGTTTCTTGCAAGTCAGGTAGCCCAGCTGCTATCACACATGTTCCTTCTTAGGAGATACGTAGGCTGATGTGAGTGAATAAGATCTCTTCACCACTCAGGCACAGAGATACTAGTATTTATGGAACATCCATTATGTACTTTGCACTTGATACAGACTCTCTTCTTAATCCTCACCATAACCCTATGAGGTAATAATCTTCATTTAGCATATTAGGAAACTGAGACTGCTTATTTATGAAGTCATTTGCTTAAATTCATATAACTAATAAGTGACAGAGATGGATTTTGCAAAGGTTTGCTTCATTCTTAAAGCCTCCGTTATGAGTTTCTACCTTAAAGTTGCTTTCTTGCCAAGTATATCATAAGCCTATTCCACAGATTTTTTTTTTTTACGTGAATGCAAAATCAGTCCAAGATAAGTATCATAATAATACATTCTAGACCTTATTCTGCATTTCCCCAAACAATATTACATCTGTGCTTCCTTTGCACTGGCTGTGTGTGTGTAATATAATCAGCACATCCAGGACAGGAGCAGCAAGAAACAGAGACTATCGTTTCCCCAGGATTTTTTAACATGGCAAATATTCCTTAATCATAAAAAGGTAATGGGTTGAAATCAGTTATAGCCATGCATCACTTCCTAATTTAAAATGATGCCTCTCCTAATAATGTAATTCCACGGAACAATAAACAAAACAGCCATCTATTTGGTTTTTATATTTCATCTCTGGATCAGGAACAAGGGTTTCTGATATTTGAGAGGATTCTTTGGGTAATCTTTGAGAAAAGTGTTTAAGAAAATCACAATGTGAGTAATAACCTAGGGAGAAATGGGGATCTTGTCTGCCTTCACCCTCTGGTTGATAAAGCAGAACTTCTGCTTCTCTGTAGAAGAAGGAAACTATGAGGTTGTTTTAGTGTTTTCATTTTCCAAAAGTAGGTGTCTAATCAACAATCTGTTTCATCCGAATGGTGAATTGCTGAGAAAGTCATCCGATCAAAATGACTGGACCTCACCAACTACTTGGCAGTGCAGAAGGGTTTTCAGTTATCAACCTCAATTGACTCAAAAATGGGTGATTTATTCAGCTTTAATCAGAGCAGTAAGGCTCTATTACAAAGCTTGACTCTGCTTTTCATCGGGGTCACAACGGACTCATATGTAGTTGCCACTGGTTATAGTAGAAGGAACACAATCTCTGGAGTCAGATGTGGCTTTGAAACCACCTCCATTGTCTATGAATGACTTTTGACAACTTGAATTTTTCAAGGATGTGTTCCCTCATCTGCATAGTAATGAAATTAATATCTACTGCATATAGGGAGAACGTAAAGTAGTATTAAGTAGTAAACTATTAGTACATCCTAGTTTTGTTCTGTTATCCTTGCAATATAAAGGCAATATGAACAGGTAGCTGGAGAGAACATGACTCTTTATCTTCCCTTAATTTTCTGTCTAACTTGTTAAATAACTTTGGTTGAAACAAAGCACACTGTTTACTTACATACTTTACTGACAATTGTATCACAGCAGTGGAAAATGGAAACAGTACTATTCTAATAAATCATCTTAACAGCTCAGTAAGTTTTTAATGTTGGGTTAGCACTTTTATCTGTTTAAAGAAAAATGAGATAGAAATAGAGAGTACTCTGCTATTATCCTGCCTCTGCAAGCTTGCAGAACGTACTGCAAAGGCACTGTGAATTAAGAATCTATTGTGTACCCTGGATTTTTTCTTCCCAAAACCTTACAGAAGATTTAAATGTTAGACCAAAAATGTGATAGAGTAATAATAAAGCCATTTCTTCCCACTATGGCCTAAGGGCAATGTATTAGTTCCAAAGATATGACCTTGAGTTATGAATCAGATGAAAAAGTTGCATCAAGAAACATCATTCTCACTTGTGTGGATGAGGTACACCTCCCCTTAACCATTCTGTAATACGCAGTGGCAAACTATTAATACGGAGCACTGCATAATGGATAACATTATTTGGAGACGCCTCAGTAGGCCAATGTTCCCTACCTTTTTCAATTAGGAGCTTTGAAATGCTAGAAATTTGCAATAACCCAAGGAATCCTTTAGCTTTAGAGTAGAAATTGGTGGTAAAAATAGTCTTCAAGTTCTTACACAAAACTTGGTAATGACTATTCCCACCATCACTAAAGGCCTTCCGCTTTTTCATTTCTCTCTCTGTTCTTTGGTGGCTTCTTAAGCTTACCAAAGATGCTGCTCATGGTGTTCAACTGTCCCTGAGTTCATGCTTTTAAGTTGAGAAATGAAATAAAGAGGGAGAGAAGAAAAACCTGAGGATAGCCTAGATGGGATTGAACAAGATTTACAGTTCAACAAATATGTATTGAATCACTGCTTTTTCAACCCCCTGAGGTACGTACAAAGATGAGGTAAATATATCTTCAAGTTGTTCACACTGAGTTAGATATATATGTCTGATTTCCAAAAACCACCAGAAAGGACCTTGAATAAGTTGTCTCCAAGGTGGGAGAGGAGGGAAGGTGGTTTCCTCCAGAGCCTCTGTGTGTGTGTGTGTGTGTGTGTGTGTGTGTGTGTGTGTGTGTGTGTGTGAGAGAGAGAGAGAGAGAGAGAGAGAGAAGAGAGAGAGATTTTAGGTAGTTTGTTGCAATTCTCAAAGACTCATAGGCATGTGTTTTATTCCAGTGCTGATCGATTGATAACAGCTGCCTGAAGCACAGGGTAAAATAAGCCCCTGAGGTTGTTTGTAGGCTTGACAGAAGAGGGTCCTGGTCAGAGGGTCAGCCATATAAACAAGGTGGGTGAAAAGCACCAACTGTGTTTTCAGTGTATCATCCCAGGGCCCACAGGATAAAATTCAAGCTTAGTAGTATGGCATAAAAGATGCATATTCCATATTGCATCATATGTTCTGGCATAGCACACGAGAACGACAAAGTACTTGCAGTTTATGTGCCGTACTGTTTCACATCTTGGAGCCTCTATTCACACAACTCCCTTTTCCTGGAATAATTTACTTTTCATTCTAAGATCTTTCTCCTAGAGAAAATCTCTTTATCTTTCAAGTTTGAACTCAAAAGACTTCTGACATCACTACATCCTAAATAGATTTGACTTCTTTTGTTTCCCCATATTATCTCATAGAGGGCTTCAGCAAACTGGTATAATAAAGGGGTTTGTTTACATTCAATATCATATTAGTGATCTATTTCTGGGCAACACGTTGCCCTAAATAGTTTAAAACAACAAATGCTCTTTATGTCAGGAACCTAGGGCTGGCTCAGTTGATGGTTCTGGCTCAAGGTGACTCATTATGTTGTGGTCAAGGTGTCAACTGGGACAGCAGTCATTGCCAGACTTGATGGGAGCTGAAAGGTCCACTCCCAAGCACATATGGCTGTTGTCAGGCCTCAGTTTCTTGAAGGTCATTGGACCGAGGACCCTGGTTCTCCACCATAGCAGTGAGCCTCTCCATTGGGCTTCTTAACAACTGGCAACTTGATTACCTCAGTACAAGTGATGCAAGAGAAAGACAAGAAACCCCAAGGCAGAAGCCACAGTCTTTTTAATAACCCAGTCTCAGAAGTGACATCTCATCATATCTGTCAGATTCTATTTACTAGAAGCAAGTCAGTAAGTTCAGCCCATACTTAGGGGGAAGAGATTCCACAAGGGCATGAATACTGAGTCAGGAATCACTGCAAATCATCTAACAGTCAGCCTATCACATTCAGTATCTTCCCTAACTGGGTTGAAACCACAATTAATTGCTCTGTGTTTCCCTATCATCTGCCTAGTATCTGGCACAGTAAACACTGAAGAAATGAAGAAGAGATGGAGGAGAAAGAGAAGGTAAGAAGCCATCAATGTCAAATTATAAATTAAATCCCTTAAACAACTGGAAATGACCAATCTATAAAACTATTGTGTGGAAGAAATTTTAATATTTTAGCAAGACTAAAATTACATGGAATTTCTAGCAATGTGGTCTTTGATTATGACATTTAACAAAAAAAGAATTTGTAGCTTAACACTGTTATATAGGTCTGGAAAAGAATTTCTGAAGTTAGAAATATAAAGACCAATTTTATTCATTCTCGTAGTTCATGGAGGCTCCTTGTGGTATATTTTGTGACCAAAAGGCCCTAGAGCTGAAACACTGACATTTATGGATGCAGTTTTATGTAATAAACAGAAGTTCAATTATCTTAAATGGGCTCTCTTAAATGCTGTATCCAAAGCAAACTCTAATTTAGGCTGATTTCTCCTCAAATGTAAAGTGGAGAAGTGCCAAGCCTCTTGCTTTAAAATACTTGATGTGATATTTTTTCCCTTTGAAATATAGCTCTCAGCCCATCCCTCCCTCTCTTCTTCACTCTCTCCTTAAACATGTAGGTGAAAACACAAGTGATTAAAATCTGGTTCCTGCTCTCAGAATCCAGTGTATGTACATACAGTTTGGCATGCAATCAAATAACCATAATACAGTGTGAAATAACCATTATATAATGTGAATATACTATAATGTGAATGTAATATTCAAAATACTGTAGGATCATAGGAAATGAGTGATCAGCTCTGTCTGGAAGAGGTCAGAAGGTAACAGATGAGATATGATATAGACTTTTAATGATGAGATAGAAAATATGCAATGGTTTGCCATATTTCTTAAAAGAAACAAGTCATAGGAGGAAGATAATTTAGTTACGGGTCAGACTTCTTGAAACTTACTTATTTAATTTTACTAACAGCCCACTTTGACATTAAAAGATATCAGTTGACCTGAAGTTGTATAGGATTTCAATAAACTATTCTGTCCTAATAAGCATCAATTTAATTTTTAAAAAAACAAAATAAATTAGGAGCATTTCAACTGCAATTTCAAGAAAAAGAAAAGGAAGCAGTGATGGAAGAATCACAAAGCAAAACTTTCCCTGTCACTGCTCAGAGAGGCAACTGTAATATTCAATAGTTTCTCGTTCAGCTTAACTGTGATTGATTTTGTGGCAATTAAAATGTACAAACAATAAATTTATTCACATGAGTTAATTTGATTGCAGCTTCAGAACTAATAAAGGAGAGTTTGAATGCTTTCAGACCTGAATTCTGTTTCCATTTTCTTTGCATTTATGGTCACATTAATCATGAACTTAGAATAGAAAAAATGTTGTTATATGATACACTTTGACTGTATTAATTGCACTTTTAAGATAAAAAATTCTGACGTTTGTATTTAATTCTGATTAATTTCCATACGAGAACTTTGCAGTTAAAAAAATGTTAACTTCAGCTTAACTATATTTTCAATTTATTATCAACCAAATATACTCAAAATTAATCACAATCCCATCCATAGAAAACAAATGTTGTACAAAGTCTTATTGTAATTTCTAGGGAGAACTGGAATGAGTTTGAAATGACATTATATAACCCAATTAAAATATGCATTTTTAAAAATTCCAATCCTGGGTTTTCTTGAAATAATCTGGTGTCAGAAAGACTAGACATAATTTAGCATTCTTAGACAAAACTTTTTAGCATTCAAAATGGCTATCATCTCTATGAAAAGAGGTGGATTATAAAAAAGGTGGAATAAGTAAGAGGAGGGATGGTGTGGTGAAAAGACATCACTGCATACAATTTAGAGTTGGGAAAGTATATAATATATGATCTAGAAGACAGACTTCCTCAGTTAAAAAAATCCAAGCTAGGAATCCCTCTCCTCCCGTCCCAGCTACCATACTCCACACCTATATAAATGGGAAGATCCAGACCACAGGATAGAGACTACTCTCTAAAGTCACTTCCTTTCTTAATCATTCCACAGATACCATTTGCAAAGTTTCTATATGTCAGAAAAGCAGATGAATAAAAAATGGTTCTTTTACCTAAAGTCTTATGACTCAGTATGAGTAGACAGATCTCATTGAGCCTAGAATCATGCTGATGAAAAGGAGAGATTTGAGACATATTTCTAAAGGGGATAGAAAAATCTCAGATAGAGACCTGAGAAATGCCATTTTTTCCTTCCTGCATTGGGCTTCTTCAAGCTGGAGGTCTTCTGTTTCAACATTCTCCATAAATGCCTTATTCTCTTCTGCTCTTTGGTCCAAAATTATCATCATAATTTCTTCAAATGAGAAAACTAAACAGATACGAATGTTTCTCTTTTCTTCCTTCTCTAATCCATCATTTGAACCCATCTCTATTTTATTCTCTACTTTCATTCATAGCTTTGATATCCATTCTTCTTTCCTTTTTGAAACATTTAATGGCCTTTTTTTAATGCAAATGTTCTATAAAGAATAGAACATTTACATGACAGAAAAAAAAAAAAAGAAAAGTACGGGGGGAAAATCATTGAGCAAACCTACCAAGAATATATTTTACTATCCTGTGGATAGCTTAGACCTACCCCATGCTCTCTCCTGAGCCAATATGACCTCTACATTTTTCTTTTCTCATACTTCCATTCACTTAAAAAAATATTTCCCTTTATAAATGCCCACTTTTTTTTCCCTTTGGCAGATTTAACTTTTGGCAAAAAGAAGTATATCACAATGGGATTTTTTTTTTTTTTTTTTTTTTTGTGGTACGCGGGCCTCTCACTGTTGGGGGCTCTCGCATTGAGGAGCACAGGCTCCGGACGCGCAGGCTCAGCGGCCATGGCTCATGGGCCCAGCTGCCCCGCGGCATGTGGGATCTTCTCGGACCGGGGCACGAACCCGTGTCCCCTGCATCGGCAGGCGGACTCTCAACCACTGCGCCACCAGGGAAGCTCAAAACTTTTACTTTTATTGTAAAATAACTCAACTATTGTTTATCATAAATTACTTTAACCATGTTATAATTTGGTGATCTTGAACTTTTAGAATTATATAACCTAAGAATCATATCTATCACATCTATGACAGAGATATCATTATACATAAGAAGAAGGTCTATTGTGATTTGCCAGCCAAGAAAATCCCTAAATTAGCAAAAGTTGTGATGCCTCATCTTCCAAGTCTAACAAAATGCTAAATGAGACAACGGATAAAACACGAGTTGCCCACAAAAGTTCTGATGAGCTCAGTCATGAAGTCTGATGTCCATTTGTCATTCCATCTCACTTCAAGATTTCTGCAGAAGACTAATGAACTTTTGTGCATGGAATGGCTCACTCCTTGGAGAACGGAGCAATGACTAAGGAGAAAATACAACAAAAGACCAGTAATATTGCAGTTATTATGTGCAATAGGGTCAATACAGAGTAATAAAAAATCAATATAAAAGGTAATAGAAGGAACAAAACTTGGAAAACTTCTGGATAAATCAATAGAAGTAGTGGACTGGGAGCATGTGAGGTTTTAGAGGAGTAAATACTTAGTGACTGACTGACAGGTTGTTTAACATTCTTGCCACTTATTTTATCCTTAGAGATTCTGTCTGTGTCTGTCAGCAGTGATCCAGCACAGAGAGCAGCTACCAAGTTTCTCAACTTGGAGTTTTATTAATGCTTAGTTCCTCTTTCTGTTCTTAACGTAATAAATAGCCCACTTTATGGTATCTCAGGAACTTTTGTATAAATTATCCATATAAACAACCTGCAATTGCAAGGACTTCAAATATTTTTTAACTTTGTAAAGTCAGGACTTAAATTCACTCTTCGAGTAATAGTGATGATCCCTATTCATGATGACCCTCCCTCTCATCATCTTGATCTCTATAGGAACTTTTGGGAGCCTAAGAATATGAAATTTTAATGGAGATTCATTTCTGCCAAGACCTTTGTAACCTAGTAGTTTTGATTATTAGCTTTGGATCTAAACATATGTCATAACACCTGGATAGTGACTGGATTAGTCAGGCCCCTGGCAGGAAACAGGCATGATGGTCTGATGGGAGAAATAAATATTTATAGATGTGTGACAAGGTGTGAGGAACAAACAAGGGATGGTGCAGCACTTCAGGGCTAGCAAGAACAGGAATTCCTTACTACACAAGACTTTTCACAAAGGAAAAGGTTAAGAAATGGTTATTGAGACATTGAAAGCATAGGTGCCTCTATGAACAGGGCCACTTGATAGGAGCTGTAGCCTTTAGTAAAGAGATAAATCCACCCTGTGAAGACCTGGCAGAAAGTGAACTGAGGATTAAATATCCCAACCTCACTCTTCTCCCTTTTCATATCTTTATGGTTTCTTCATTGTCTAAACTCAGAAAGCCAAAGGGAAAGGGAACCACACATGTCAGCCTTCTAGGGTTTATAGAAAGGTAGGGAAGAATAAAGAGGGGTTCTAGAGGACAAACATAACATATTTGACACAGAAGATCCTTTCATAATTTGTTAAGGCAGCATAGTAAACTCTGGCAGACACTGTAAATTCAATTTTAACAGTGTAAATTTTCATTGCTAACACTGTAGAGCTATTTCCCCCTCTCTCAAATATATTTAATACAATAAAAAAGGGTTTTTTTCATAAAAAAATTATGAGAATTGATTTAGGGATATGGGCAACATTATAAAGTTGGGAATATTGGCTTTGGTTCCATTAATCTAGTTTTCTCCTTTCCTTGTTCACCAAAGCCTAGGGCTTTGAAGATGGTCCTCTCTCTAGTCATATTAACCTCTAGAGCTATTGAGAAATGAGATCGCCTAGCTAGTCTTTTTCTCTCCCAAACCAGCTATCAGTGAATAGTGACGATGATTTAAGCTTATAAATCTTCACTAATGCCTTGAAGTTTATCAAAGCCCAATACCTTTCCCTTACATTTCAGAAAGCCAAGTATGGAAGATAATTTTGATGTCTGGGAAAGAAGAAGGAAAACTATCATACAAATGCCCAGGAAGCCATGCCCAGTAAGCCACAATCCTTGAAGTAGTCAATGCCCAGTAAGCCAGGATCCTTGGGATAGTCATAGTGCTGCTCATCAAATATTTGTGGCTCTCCTAGACATGCGGTGTCATTGTATTTCCTTGCCCATTGTGGTTAGGTTATGGTTAGGTTTGCTTTGTCCAACAATGTGTGTCAATTATGGGAGGAAACTTTAAAATCCAATGCATGATTCATATTGTTATCTCCTTCTCCCCATCACGGTACTAAGCAATGTTCCAGATAGTGACTTCTCTGATAGCCAGGATCCTGAACTGAGTGTAACTTGATGCAAATATGCCATCAGCAAGCAATACATCTCAACTGTTTCCAAGACTCTGAAATTTGGTGTTATTTGTTACCATGGCATTACACAGCCCATACGAACTAATACGAATCCTCAGGGGACTAATTTACATCACTAATATCTTGTTTCTACACAATGACACCTTGATTTCCTCTAAACCCTGATTTTTACTATTGTTTTTAAAGACCAAAAATATAATCAGGAGCATGTGCATTTTGTGAACTGATATATCTGGGATGTGGAAGGCTCAGGAAATTTCTGGAATATTAAACATGCACACTTAAGTGATTATTTTATATTTCACAAGTCAAAGATACAAAAACTGGTGTGAATAGAATCATTATATAAAGTAACAGGCATGCTATCAACAGAACACACAAGGACATTTCTAAAAGTGTGTTTCTAGAAAAATGTCTTATAGTTTCTCAGAGGAATTTGGAAATATTCCCACTCTGGAAAATCAAATCGTTAAATTATGAGGTTGGAAGATTACCGCTGATATTCCTATATTACTGGTCTCATGAGTTCTTCCTTTTTTTTTTTTTTTTTTTTTCTTAAACCTTCTAGAGCTTTTTAAAGTTGAAGTTAAGTCTTTCAGAAATACCATAGGAGGGAAACAAGAAAATAAAAAACTCTGAAAATAAAATTTAGCTCTGAATATAATAACTAAAGGGACATAAATATGTTAGAGAATGATTTTCTGTTTCAACCATGACTGTCCTATGAAGTGGAGAAAAAAACATGGATCACATTAAAACAAAATTAATCAGCTGAAATATACTACATATGCCTCAGTGATTAAAAAGAATATTTTATTTCTATCAGTTATGCAAATGAGAACAAGGTATTTTAAGGTTTTCCCAGTTCACATATTAATTCAGAATATATGAAACAATTTAAATGAAAATGAACTAGAGCTGCATCTCAAAAAGTCTGTGTAGGAGATAGAAGATGGCGGAAGAGTAGGACACGGAGATTACCTTCTTCCCCACAGATACACCAGAAATACATCTACACGTGGAACAACTCCTACAGAACACCTACTGAACGCTGGCAGAAGACCTCAGACCTCCCAAAAGGCAAGAAACTCCCCACGTACCTGGGTAGGGCAAACGAAAAAAGGAAAAACAAAGACAAAAGAGTAGGGACGGGACCGGCACCAGTGGGAGGGAGCCGTGAAGGAGGAAAGGTTTCCACACACTAGAAGACCCTTCGCGGGTGGAGACTGCAGGTGGCAGAGGGGGAAGCTTCGGAGCCGTGGAGGAGAGCGCAGCAACAGGGGTGCGGAGGGCAAAGCGGAGAGATTCCCGCACGGAGGATCGGCGCCGACCAGCACTCACCAGCCCGAGAGGCTTGGCTGCTCACAGGCCGGGGCGGGCGGGGGCTGGGAGCTGAGGCTCGGGCTTCGGTCGGAGAGCAGGGAGAGGACTGGGGTTGGCGGCATGAACACAGCCTGCAGGAGGTTAGTGCACCACAGCTAGCCGGCAAGGAGTCCAGGAAAAGTCTGGACCTACTGAAGAGGCAAGAGACGTTTTCTTCCCTCTTTGTTTCCTGGTGCACGAGGAGAAGGGATTAAGAGCGCTGCTTAAAGGAGCTCCAGATAGGGGCGCGAGCCGCGGCTACCAGCGCGGACCCCAGAGACGGGCCTGAGACGCTAGGGCTGCTGCTGCCGCCACCAAGAAGCCTGTGTGCGAGCACAGGTCACTCTCCACACCTCCTCTCCCGGAGCCTGTGCAGCCCGCCAACGCCAGGGTCCCGTGATCCAAGGACAACTTCCGCGGGAGATTGCACGGTGTGCCTCAGGCTGGTGCAACGTCCCGCCTGCCTCTGCCGCCGCAGGCTCGCCACGCACTCCGTGCCCCTCTCTCCCACCCGGCCTGAGTGAGCCAGAGCCCCAGAGTCAGCGGCTCCTTTAACTCCGTCCTGTCTGAGCGAAGAACCAACGCCCTCCAGCGAACTATACGCAGAGGTGGGGCCAGATCCAAAGCTGAGCCCCGGGAGCTGTGCGAGCAAAGAAGAGAAAGGGAAGTCTCTCCAAGCAGCCTCAGGAGCAGCTGATTAAATCCCCACAATCAACTTGATGTACCCTGCATCTGTGGAATACATGAATAGACAACGAATCATCCCAAATTGAGGAGGTGGACTTTGAGAGCAAGATTTTTTTTTTCCCCTTTTCCTCTTTTTACGAGTGCATATGTGTATTCTCTGTGAGATTTTGTCTGTATAGCTCTGCTTTCACCATTTTTCCTAGGGTTCTATCTGTCCATTTTTTTTTTTAACTTAAAAAAACATTTCTATCTTAATAATTATTTTTTATTTTAATAACCTTATTTTATTTTATCAAACATTATTATATCCTTTCTTTCTTTCTTCCTTTGTTTCTTCCTTTCTCCCTTCCCTACTTCCCTCCTTCCATCCATCCTTCTTTCCTTCCTTCCTTTCCCTTTCTTTCTCTCTTTCTTTCTTTCCTTCTTATCTTTCTTTCTACTTTTTCTCCCTTTTATTCTGAGCCATGTAGATGAAAGGCTCTTGGTGCTGCAGCCAGGAGTCAGTGCTGTGTCTCTGAGGTGGGAGAGCCAACTTCAGGACACTGGTCCACAAGAGACCTCCCAACTCCACATAATAGCAAAAGGCGAAAATCTCCCAGAGATCTCCATCTCAGCACCAACACCCAACTTCACTTAACGACTAGCAAGCGACAGTGCTGGATACTCTATGCCAAACAACTAGCAAGACAGGAACACAACCCCACCCAGTAGCAGAAAGGCTGCCTAAAATCATCATAAGTCCACAGACACCCCAAAACACACCACCAGACATGGACCTGCCCACCAGAAAGACAAGATCCAGCCTCATCCATCGGAACACAGGCACTAGTCCCCTCCACAAGGAAGCCTACACAACCCACTGAAACAATCTTAGCCAATGGGGACAGACACCAAAAACAACGAGAACTACGAACCTGAAGCCTGTAAAAAGGAGACCCCAAACACAGTAAAATAAGCAAAATGAGAAGACAGAAAAACACACAGCAGAGGAAGGAGCAAGATAAAGACCCACCAGACCTAACAAACGAAGAGGAAATAGGCAGTCTACCTGAAAAAGAATTCAGAATAATGATAGTAAAGATGATCCAAAACCTTGGAAATAGAATTAACAAGGACCTAGAAGAAATAAACATGAAACAAGCAACAATGAACAACACAATAAATGAAATTAAAAATACTCTAGATGGGATCATTAGCAGAATAACTGAGGCAGAAGAACGGATAAGTGACCTGGAAGATAAAATAGTGGAAATAACTACCTCAGAGCAGAATAAGGAAAAAAGAATGAAAAGAACTGAAGACAGTCTCAGAGACCTCTGGGACAACATTAAACGCACCAACATTCGAATTATAGGGGTTCCAGAAGAAGAAGAGAAAAAGAAAGGGACTGAGAAAATATTTGAAGAGATTATAGTTGAAAACTTCCCTAATATGGGAAAGGAAATAGTTAATCAAGTCCA